>OX578139.1:57422749-57642749 GCA_951213105.1 Amaurobius ferox | reverse complement strand
AATAAAACAGAGTTAAGCCCATAATTTTTGACTCATATTAATGATTCAGAGTATAGAAGTAATTTTCGTAATATGAAATCATACAAATTTCAAAAATGTAAATCCAAACGATGTATGCTCTGCCCTAGTGCAGATCCAGACATCATAAATCAATCTACTAAACATCGACTTTTCTGCAAGGCTTTTCAATGCATCTATTTGATAAAATGTAATTCTTGTGCGAAGTGCTATATTGGACAGACTAAAAATCCTTTAAACCTCCGTATAAACCTGCATCGTAATCACATAAAGAAAAATCTCAGCAACAATCAAGAATGCCATTTGCTATATACCCATTTCCAGGACCACTCTTTCAAGAACATTACAGATTCAATTATTGACTTTGTTATTAAAACTCAACATCGTTTATGGTGGGAGAATATCCACATTCTGCAAAGAAATACCATCTACCCTTATGGGCTTAACTCTGTTTTATTTAATAAGCTTTATAATAATGACTATTACCATTCTATGCAAAACTTCAGTATCAATTATAGTTCCTTAAAAATACGCAAAAGATGGTACAGGAGTAAAAACAAGAAAAAACAAAATTTGGACTTTAACATAGAATCTTTTCGGAGTTTTATACGGGATGTATATGGATATGCTGATCATAAACCTGATATTATACGTACATATATTCTGTCTATACGCAAAAAATTCATGCTTAACATTTGGAAAACTTGGATAAAGCAATTAACAGTCTGGAAAACGAAAGAAACAAATTTGTTTCAAAAACTGAATTTGGCTACTACTAGCGATTGGCTTAAAAAAAGTTTTAACTTCCTTAATATCAAATTACAGAATGAAGAAGAGGTTATTGTTACACACTCAACTTATTTAAATCTCCTTTTCCAGAACAAAACTTTTAATCGTATTCCATTTCGAAATATTTTAAAAGACCATCAAGATACCCTTCCAATCAGCAACTTGAAAATCAGGACTTCTTATCGTTATGTCATTCCTTTAGGAAGAAAAGCATTCAACTATAATATTTTAAGTCAGAATCTACATCTACCAAATTTAACAGAATGCAATTGCAGAAACAATCCATATTCAGATCCCATATTAGGTCATATAGTAACAGGTGATTGCAGAGTTCTTACAGATACTACATTAATTCAAGCTTTCAAACTGGGTACTAAATATAGAAATCCGTATCATGGAGATCCGTTTGAGGCTTTTCGAGAGGACATTGATCAATTCATTTATAAACTTTCCACTCAATACAGTCTGCCAGATATGGCATTCCATCAATGGCGATCTAAGATGTGCAGGGACTTCAAGTACTATTATAAAAAACTTTACCAACCTCCAGACCAATGTAAAATAAACTTCCAACTTCTGAAGAACATTCAAAATCAATTTATAATTACTTATATTGACAAGGCATCAAGTAACTACGCATTTACATGTAAGCTCTTTTACATTGACATATTGAAAGAAAAATATGAGAATGATGTTCTTTACAGTAAAATCAACCTCTCCCTTAAGGAAATCTCAAATAAAATCAAGGCTTTGTATTTCTTAACTGGTATCAAATATACAGGAATTATAAAGTATCCGTATCTGATTAATATTCCGAAACTTCATAAAAGTCCTATTACTTTCAGACCAGTTACTGTTGGATGCAATACCTATCTCACGAAAGCCAATAATATGTTAATGAAGATTTTACAACCTATTTTGCTGAAACTTAATAACCAAGGAAGCTATATTATAAAAAACAGTCTACAAGTGATCAATATATTGAAAGATCATAAACATCCTTTGCACTTAAGAACTTATGATTTCCAAGAACTATTTAATACTATAGATCTAGATGACATGACAAATATACTTTACAGCTTGTTTGAAGAATATGATTTAAAAAGGAGTCTGGAATTCAATAAATTCAAGTCTATAATCAAAATAGTTATTAAAGAAAATTACCTTTACAACGGATTGTCTATTTATCAACAAATTAAGGGCATCCACATGGGGGGGGGGGGATGTTCTTCCATATTGGCTGATATATATCTTAGTTTTTATGAAAGAAGATCTCATATAAACAACGAAATCATATACCTACGTTATGTGGATGACGTAATTATTGGATATGAGAATGAAAACTACACAATGAACTTTGATTTTTATCCACCAAACCTCATCTTGAAGGAAAACCCTCTTAAAAATAACAAAGAGGTCGAATTTTTGGATTTGAATATCAACTATAGTCAAATCCCTCTCATATTCACCATCTATGATAAAAGAAAACAATTTAAACTACCTATTATTGGAATTATACATTGGAACTCCAACATACATTTGAATGTGTTTCGCAATGTTTTCTTGGGAGGTTTAATCAGAATAAAAAGAACTATCAAAGAGGAACATTTACGTATCAATTTTGATCAAGAATTTTTAAAACAAGCATTTTTTAATAAATATCCAATTTCCTTTATGATTAAAAATATTGATAATTTATACAAAAACAATTTTGCATATGGTGTAAGACTTAAGTATTTTTTGAGTTCAATTAGAGACAAAATCATCGAACCCTCCATATGACAGGACCGCACTGTGATCACAGGACCGCGACTGGAACTACATTTCATTTGAGTGGGCAATTCAGTTGGCTTTATTTGTGGTGATATGGCTCTCGTACACATCTCTATCCAGGTCTCGTGATGATTTCAAAGTCACTCCGGAGGTTGGCTTGGGCCAGGGCTGGCGACCAGGAGTGAAAATGCCGCGGCGATTTTGACGAGCTCGTTGAACTGGGGAGTAAGGTCACAACCCCTTACCGCCATAATGTAAGCTTTTTGCCGAGCCATCCTTCCTTTTTTACATGTTTTTTTCACTTTTTATATTTCAATTTTTCTATATATATATAGTGTTTGGTACCCTCATGCTGCCTTGCGCAAAAGTTACTAAAACATTTTTATTTCCGATTTTTCAATTTTCTATATATTTATATATTATATATATATTTATATATATATTTATATATATATATATATAAATGTATATATATATATATATATATATATATATATATATATATATATTTATATATATATATATATATATATATATATATATATTTATATATATATATATATATTTTTATATATATATATATATATATATATATATATATATATATATATATATATATATATATATATATATATATATATATATATATATATATATATTTATATATATATATATATATATTTATATATATATATATATATATTATATATATATATATATATATATATATATATATATATATATATATATATATTTATATATTTATATATATATATATATATATATATATATATATATATATATATACGAATTTATTTTTTGAGTAAGATCCGTTTGTGACTACCGTTTTAAATACGCATGCATTTGAGAATGAGTGCGCGCGCAGACTCCCGGCATACTTTGAGTAGAATCGGACGCCATTTGCATTCACGGCGTCAGTCTGTTCGCTTTGTATGCTTCGTTAAAATGCTTAAGAACATCGAGCGGCCCGCCAACTGTGGAATACGGGCAGTCATCCAATTCTTAACAGCAAGAAATATGGCATCAGCGGATATTCTTCGTTAGATATGTGAAGTTTAGGGTGACAATACAATGAATAACAGTAAAGTGCGAAAAAGTGTGAGATTGTTCAAGGAAGTTCGGGAAAACGTCCATGACGAATCGCGCTCTGGTCGGCCAACTGTAATCACTGATGCTTTGGAGCAGGCAGTTGACTCCAAAATTCACGCAAATAGAGATTCCCAATTTCCAAGCTGTTATCGGAATTCTCACAAATATAAAGGTCACTTTTGTTTAAAATTGTGTCTAAGAACTTAGAGCTCAAGAAATTGTGTTGTCTATGGGTTCCCAAACTGCTGAGTGAGGAACACAAAGAGAAAAGATTGGCAAGTGCTCTAACATTTTTGATCCTCTACAACAAGGAGGTGATGACTTTTTGAGTCATATCGTCACACGAGTTGAGATATGGGTGCCCCACGTGACTCTTGACTCAAAACAATAATCGATGAAGTGGCGGCACACATCACCGCCGGTCAAAGTGAAAGCAAAACAGACACTTTCAAAGCGTAAGATCATTGCAACCATGTTTTGGGACACGCAGGATGTCTTGTTAGTGGAATGTTTGCCGCAAGGAACAACAATTAACTCAGCTTCCTGTGGTGAGGTGGATTTTACACATAAATACAATAAATATTAAACACTTAAATACATTACCGATACTCACCAAATAGTCCCACCAGGCTCAAGCGCGTTAAAGTATAGTGGGGTTCGATTGGACCTAAGTACATTGCGTTTGCTGAAACAATTAATCACTCCCTTTTTTGTGGCCACTTAACAATTTATTTACAAAACACATGAAATCTCAATTCAAACATTAAATACAAAATACACAATCACAAATGAGTTCCCAATTTACCCAAGCTTGACCTCAGGGGTGCACAGTTTATTTTGCATTAATTTGCATATTTATCTTATTTATCATCCAAACTTGTAATTAAATACTTTTGTTAAGAAACAATATATATATATATTCAATTTTGCAAATCTCCCATTTAGCATAACTTTGCCCTTACACTATTAGCTCACACAAATTAAGCTTAAACATTCATATACACATTTTAAATCAATATCTAATTCTCATACCATCATTACATACGAACTCCACTGAGTGCTGTAGCTGACCTCTGCACGTTGGAATGGCTGGCACGCTTAATTGAAGTTTGGTTCATTTATTTGAATAGTTCATGGAAAACACTACCAGTCTGAGAAAATACGGTTGCGTATCATCAGGTGACGAAAACTTTTGCCAAGTATTATTTTGGAGATGGGCACACTGTCCACTTTCCTTCTCCTCCTCTCACTTTGGCTTGGTCCCAGTGGATCTTGTGAGATCTACGTACAGGACTTTGCCTAAAGAGTGGAGATCAGATACTTTATTTGAAGAGATTGGCTGCTGCTTAGGAGCCCTGGATTAATGCTCCGCAAATATTCCGTACACACAGTATTAAAGTTACCACGGCTTAAATGCAGCTAAAGGAGCAAAAGGTCCTATACCGCGCCGTTTTGGAGGCAGAGCTGTGTTGCACTGCAACCACAAAAACAATGACGAGAAGCTCCACTTCGTAGGTGGTCTGCTGCTTAGGAGCCCGGGATAGGTGCCCCTACAAGACTCAGTCCACGTACTTTCGTAGTGATGATTTGGCTGAAAATAGTCGAAACCGTTCTAAAATAGCTGTGACTAAGCCCTGTCACAGCTGCAAATAAACAGAAAGCTGTTTCTGGAGAAATATATATGCTACTCTATAGTCTGTTACCCCTGGTTAGGTAACATGCGCCGGTTCAGTGAAACTTGTAGAAACTGCCGCACGACAAGTGCCGTCAAGGCCGCCTACTTCGTTGCACGGGCGCGTTCCTCGCACAGGTGCTCAAAGGAACCCAGGAGACCTTTCTCCATCAAACATCAGATTGCGTCTGAACTTTTTTTCAAATTTCTAAAACTTCCAGAATTTTAAAAGAAGGGGAGCGACAAAAACAGGGAGGAAGTCCCCCACTTCCCATTCGCTGTTTCCCAAAACGCAATAAAAAAAGGCGGTCCAAAAATTCTTCATACCATTGGTTTTTGAAGCGACGCTCATTTTTATGCGCTCCACTCAAACACAAGAACCAGAGGGCTTCCTCGACAACCGGGTGGTCCCAAGGACGTACCCCGACGCGAGCCACACCTGACAGGGCTATAAATTTTCAAAGATTTGTAGCTCAACTTTGACGTTTATGCTGCAATTAATTCTCCGAACATTTACAATCCATGTCAGTGAGCACACAACCCAACGGCGCCAAAAATCACAATTCCGTCTGTGCAAAGGCCTAGCTATACACATAAATCACAAACATTGTATACATTTTACTTACATTACATCTTCCCTTTTTTCACAGGGTTACGTATCAAAATATGTGATTATCATATCACACTTCCAACTGTCAGACTTTAAGAAAGCTTCGTCGAACAATCCAGAACAAACGACGTGGAATGGTGTTTGTTAGACGGTGTCGTATGAAGAAGTGAAAAAGATCGTGGGTAACTGGCTATCATCACAGGCGGTAGACTTCTATGATGACCGTATTCAAAAACTGGTATATCGTTTCGATAAATATTTAAATCGGTAAGGGAATTGTGTAGAAAAATAGAGAATTGAATGTAAATTCAGAAAATAAATGCTGTTTTGAAAAAAAATATACTTACTTCGTTTTTATTACAAAACGGAACTTATTAACGGAATATTTAATTACTTCCATTTTCCATTTTATATATTATATATATATATATATATATATATATATATATATATATATATATATATATATATATATATATATATATATATATATATATATATATCCACTACTCGACATGCAAAATGCAACACCATGAAGCTTTAGCAGTAAAATTATGCATATTGTGAGACAAACACAGCTGGTCGATGCATACAAATGATCTGAAATGCAAGTTGGTTACATGATTAAAGGGCGAGATAAACGGAATGGGAACGGCAGATGTGCCAACAGATGTTACTGTCTATCGCCTACGTAAACTCGTTTTCTAGTTGACAGAAGGCACGTGTTGTTGAAGAGATGTCTGGCCGATGACGCCGAAGTCCGTTTCAGCATTTGGACGACCGTGCGAGGAGATTCATTTTAGGCCTACGTATGGTTGGATGGGTGCACCGGCGTATCGACGCTAAAATACGTATATATGTATCCACTCTGCAAAGGATTTGGAGAAAATGGATTGAAGAAGGACATGTGAATCGTCGCAGTGATACTTGTCCATCCAGACCTATGTCAGCACGCGTTCATCGATGCATTCAAAGGCATGCGATGGTAGCCCCACAAACGACGAGTGTCGCTATTCTGCATAATATGCAGGATGAACTGGACGTTCCATAATCAACCAGAGCAGATTTTCGAAGATTGGCCGAAAGCGGCTTGCACTCAAACCGTCTTTTACGAAGATTGTCCGAGCTTCTTGATCGACTGAATGGGACAAGATAGGGCTTAGCTACGAGTATCGGTTCTGTTTTTGGAATGGCAGTCGCAGTGGCGACATGGAAACAGATCCAATCCTGTATCGAACGCCATACGGCTGGACAACACAACATCATGGTTTGGGGAGTCATCGGCTTTGATAGACGGTCACCCCGGGTTCGTTTCAGAGAAACAATTACATGCACGACAATATGTGGAAGAGGAAATGTGGCTGGTTGCAGTGCCCTACATTCAGCATTATCAAAATTGTAATTTCCAGAAAGGATAACGCACATCCGTACATGGCAACCATCAGCAGACAAGCCTGGAAGGTATTCAGATGTTTCCTTGGACTCCATTGTCTGCAGATCTCTCTCCCATCGAGCATGTATGGGACGTGAATGGCCGTAGTTTGACTGTCCTGCACCTGTCTCAAACAAAGGACGAACTGTGGAAGATTGAACGCATGTGGTCATCCATTCATCAGGAAACTATATGCATGCTCATTGCCTCTGTTCTTAGAAGGGTTGCTGCTTGTATTGCCACAAGAGATGGTCCAACTGCCTGCTGATCTCCTTATCTATGCCATTACTGTATTACATTATCCTTCTTGAATTAACCACACTTATTTATATATGCCATCTCTCTCTCTGTGTGTCCATTATCATCACTCTCTGTTCGCCCTTTCATGGTGTTTCACTTTCCATGTCGGGTAGTGTATGTAAGGAAAATAATAGCGTTTTGCAACGAGAGTGTAAACATGTATAAATTTGCTGTGAAAGAAATGAAGACATATTATTATATAGGGAAAATCTTGCACTGCTCACGTCATATTTTTTATATGTACAGCTTGATATGCTGACAAGCTTATAATTTTTTTCTTATTACTTTAAAAACATGCCGTTTGCCAAAAAAAATAAATTACGTTTATTTTGTTCCAACTTTTTATGTGTATTATCTAACATACCTAATCTTCTTATGTATACCGTACACCTTCCCTTTGAAAATGAAAATAACTCACACAAAACTAACGTTAAAGTCATTTTTAGTTCTAAAGAAACATTTTATGCGGCAGGAAATTAGATTTCGAACCTGCAAAAAGTTAAAAAAAAACATCCTGTTTTGATATTAATATGTACAAAGTGTAACATTTTCTACGGAGATTTATTTGAGTTAGCGTAGAAAGGAAATAAAGTCGTCAAAATGTTTTGCCTTAAAAAATTTTACTTACGTCTGTTTAAAGAAACGAATGCACCATATTTTCTAGTTTTCTATTTAAAAAAGCCATTCTCGAATTTCCCCACTAACCTATTTTGTTACTTGGCTGTTTTATTTGGTCTGTTTTTTGATGCGTTTTGAAATTATTTGAGAGTTTCAAATGTTTAAATGAAAAAAGGTGGGTATTAATATTCTCTGTAGCAGAAGTATGAAATTACAGTTCTTACTCAGTCATACCTTGAAGAAACATTTTTAATTGGATATTCTAAAGCAAATATATATTTTAAAATACCATAAGTGTGCTGTGCGTTAATGCATGTAGGTCTGTGTAGTCTGAAGCCGATAATAGCAGATCGATTGCACTTACCGAAATGGACTTTTCTGCGTTAATACATTATGTAAAAGAGTGGATTTACACAGAAAGACTCTAATTCGCGTATTTAGAAAGCAAATAACATTGGACTACAATTACTTTGTAGCAAAGAAAACACAGCATATTTATATAAGGTTCCTAAAAAAGTGCTTAACACCCCTAATAACGTTACAAGGAAAAGTTCACCAATTCGCATAATTCACTTCGGCGAAAAGATCTTGCAAATCCTCGGATATATTGGCTTTATATTTAACAAAGGGACCATTATTATGATATTAGTTAACTACAGCACCTCCGTCAAAAAATAGATGCGAACTCAGTAACAAAGCGAGGTATACGACGAAAATCAATTAAAAAATTATAGAGGACTAGCAGTATACCTGTTTTTCGTACGGAGTATATAATATAAGAAAACTTAAACTTCCAAAACCCAATCATGTACAAATTCCTATATTATTCTAAATGGCATTGTTATTCTACGAATTATATTAAAATATTTAAATTAATATTCCTAAAAAGAAATTTAAGAATCCCCATTCTTACTATACAAAATTATCTTCCCAGGGAGTTCTGATGATTAAAATATCCTGCTTCCAATTGTAAACAAATGTACAAAAAATATGAAATTGAATCAATATATTCCAAAATAAAAGTGCTAAAGTTGTATTGGAAGTTGTATTAAAGTTGTACTGTACCCATACTGCTTTTATTTTCGCTTATTAGAAAAGATACATACCTGTGTAACAGTAAAAGATTACCCGTCTACAATACATGAGTTCCAAATATATTTGCCAAAAAATAACAGATAACGTGATAAATTGAAAATATCGATAATCCCCCTAATCTTTAAATACAAAGGCCGTAACTAGTGCCAATATAAGCAAAAATGAAACTGCTAAAACTGTATGGAACAAAAAAAATATGGATATAACCCTACTTCTCGTAATCGATTTCAGTATATACCAAAATGAAAGCGCTGAATTTGTATAAAGTTATAACCTCGTTACTTATATTTTAGAAGATATACTAATTTTAGAAGATATACTTCTATTAGAAGATATACTAATAGAAGATTAACTGTACTACAATATATGAGTTTCAAACGTTTTTGCCGAAACAAAACACATGACATAATACATTGAAAATATCAATAATCTCAAAGTAATTTTTAATAAGACAGATTAATCATGCACAAAGCATTGATAATGAAACACTTTCCAACTGAAATGCAATTTTATTTAAACATATATAAAATGCGACACATTCAGTGTTTATATTTTTATATTTTTAAAATTATCACAATAATACAATAATTTATTATATTTGAAAACTTCATAGAAAACAAATAAACTTTATTCAAATAACGTCATCGAAATATAAATCGCCTGGCTCTCTATATCAAAGCAGTGAATATTTCATTCATAAATTTTTTCCAATTACTTTCATTCAGCGACGGTATTTTTAAAATTATCACAATAATACAATAATTTATTTTACCTAAAGACGTAAAACCATGGAGGTAAAATTGCTTTCTAACTCCATGCTTAAAACTTCATCAAAAAATCAATAATATGAAATATTCCGCTTCTCTATGTAAAATCAATGAGTGTTTCATTCATATCAGCTGTGTTGTAGACTCCAGAGCTAAATAATTTCGCGTTAAAGAAATTCAGCATTTCTTATACAACTCATCGTGCAGCTTGATATGTTTACATTCTCCATTTGTGAAAGTTAGGGTTCTTTGTAGAAATGATCAAATTTGAGGATCATTTAAACTCCAAAATATTGCAATTGCGTTGGCGCATTATATAGATGCACAGAAAAAAAAATAAAGCGGTCTTTGGACGGATGCAACACTAAATATAAATTAAAAATAACTTAAAAAATCACGATTTTGACACATGATGAATGCCATATTTTATTTTGAAGTGGGTCACGTAATCTTTTTATATATAATGAGTACAATTATTATTTTAATTTTTATTTAAAAAAACTACCGAACATATTTTGCTGAAATTTTATGGGATAATTTGAATATTTTCTAAAATTTTCGAAGAATTTGTGAATTTTAAATTCGCTTTAAAACTGTTTGACAAATTAGGTCCCATAGGGTGCAATGTATTTCATTTCTTACATCCGGGTTCAATCCAAACTAATTGCATAATATTATTCATTTACGTTCCTATATGTCCCATAGACCGTCTCAACAGCTTACTAAAATTTCATTTCGATAAAGTCATTTTTTACGTCAGTAATCTTTCGAACGGACAGACTGACAGAATGAGAAAAGTCATAAACACTTTTCAATTATGTTGTAAATTGTTAAAAATCCAGTTAAAAATGCAATTTCGGTAAAATTTATTTCACATACATTTCTTTAATATTTAAATTGGAAAAGGTTTAATAAAAATCTTCAGCATGACACATTGGATTTAAACCCGTTGCTAAGCGATATATCAATTTCTTCAAATTTATTTGCGGAAAAAAATATCGTCTGCATAATGCTATGTCTATGGACGGTTTAACTGGCTGCTTTTAATTAATATCTAGACAACCACTAGACATAGAAAGTCAAATCATGCACTAAATTTTAAGTGGGGCTATTCCAAACCTACCTACTAAATTTCATCAAATTCGGTACAGCCGTTCTCCCGTGATGATGAGACAAACATACATACATAGAGACAGACAGATTTTCAATTTTATTTATATAGACTAGCAGCATACACGTTCTTCGTACGGAGTATATGATATAAAGAAACTTATAATTCTCAATCATGTGCAAATTCTGTTAAAATATTAAATTTATTGCTCCTAAAGAGAAGTTTAAGAATATCTGTTCTCACTATGCAAAATTATCTTCACAGGCAGATCTGAAGAATATAACATCCTGGTCCCTTTTGTAAGCATATTTACAAAAAAAAAAGAATTGAATCCATATTTGCAACCCCGTACTACTTATATTGTCGCAGATTAGAAAATATGCCAGTGTGTTAGTAGAAGATTACCTGTATTACAATATAAGTCTCAAAAATACTTGCCAAAATAAAAGATATGACGTAATAAATTGAACATATCTATAATCCCCGTACTCTTTATACCAGAAGGTCGTAATTGATTCCATTATATGCCAATATATATCAAAACATATGCCAATATACCTGTACTACTCATATTCCCGTAGATTAAAAGATATACCCGTGTATTTGTAGAAGGTTACTCGTACAACGTACAATATATGAGTTTAAACAATTTTTGTCATAATAAAATAATTGCATAATAACTTGAAAATATCAATAATCTCCGAATCAATAATCCCCGAAAATATCAATAATAATAATGTTTAAGCCTGAAGACCGTAATTGATATTATCCAGTCAAAAATGCTATAAGAAAAATCAAATCGCTCTTTTCTAAAATATATTTTATATCCATTTACTTATTATTCAAATCGAAAAAAGAATTATTAAAATTAACAGACAGATTTAATTTAATTGCGTATCTGAGAAACATGATATAAGATAGAATCTACCTCATAAACTGCGAAACTAAATAACCATTTTGATTTCTTTAATTAATTATTTCCCATTTAAATCATGTTTCAAACAATTCATGTTTTCAAAAAGTGACTTATTAGCGCAAAAAATCTCCCATCAAACTCAGAGATTAAACTTTAATTTACTTTCAAACGATTTTCAAGCTTTTCGTTTGGATAAACCACGGAGTTAGAGAGTAGAACTCCCAGGAAAAAGTTCCGTTTTTCATTAATATCTCGATAACCCCTGGACTTAGATACTCGAAACTTCGGCTACGTTTATGAAGGTCTATTTCAAGGTTATCCACAAAATTTCATCAAATTCGGTTCTTCCGTTCTCCCGTGATGATGAGGCAAACTAAATTTTCGTTTTTTACTAATACCTCGAGAACCACTGACAGTAGAATCTCCAGGCATAGACTAAATTTTAAGTGGGACTATTTTCAGACGACCTACAAAATTTCATCAAATTCGGTTCAGCCGTTCTCCCGTGATGACGGGACAAACAGACAGATAGACAGACTTTCAATTTTATATATATAGCAGAATACCTATCCTTCGTACGGAGTCTATATAAATAAAATTGAAAATATGTCTGCCTGTCTGTCTGGCTGTCCCATCATCACGAGAGAACGGCTTAACCGAATTTGATGAAATTTGGTGGGTAGCCTAGAAATAGCCCCACTTAAAATTTTGTCTGTGTTTTGAGTTTCTACGACCAGTGGTTCTCGAGATTTAGTAAAAAACGAAATTTTCGTTTGTCTCATCATCACGGAAAGACGGCTGAACCGAATTTAATGAAATTTCGTGGATAACCTTGAAATCGCCCCCCATAAATTTTGACCAAATTTCGAGTTTCTAAGACCAGGGATTGTCGAGATATTAATGACAAACGGAGCATTTTCCTAGGTGTTCTACTCTCCAACTCCGTGGTTTATCCAAACGAAAAGGAAGAAAATCGTTTGTTTAAAACGCCGAAATGAAATAAAACTTTATTTCCGAGTTTGGTGCAGGATTTTGGCATTAATTAGTCATTATCGGAAATCATGAATTGTTTGAAACATGAATTTAAATGGAAAAATCTACCTCCATGGATCATCTTTCACAAGCTTTTACTCAACGATGAAAAGTATAAAGAAATCAAAATGGCTATTTAATTTCGCATTTTATGAGGAAGATTCTATCTTATATCATGTTGCTCGGCAACGGAATGAAATTAAATGTGTTTTTAATATTTATTATTATTTTTTTCTATTTGAATAATAAATAAATGGATGTAAAAATATATTTTTTAAATAAACGGTTTGATTGTTCTTTTAATTACATAAATTGCGGACTGCGTACATCACTTTCGTTTATTTTAGCAAAGAGGTTTCAAACTCATATATTGTGTTCAGCTAATAAACTCATAAATTGTGTTTACCCAATAAGTTCATTTAGCCGATTGTTGAAGCAGAAAAAGAGTAGAAAGGGTGTATCTTATAATACAATTTTAGTGATTTCATTTAGTATACACAAACGGGATCAGGATATTTCATTCTTCAAAAATCTGCAAATTCAGAGTTACGAATTTAGCGGGATATCTCTAAATAACTTGGTAACTTTTCTTAAATTTTACCAAATTAGCGGAAATGTCTCCAAATTTATAAAAATGACGCAAATCAATGAAATTAAATTTGTTTTTTTAGAATAGAGTACTGAAATGATGTTTCTGTAGCATTTGTCGGTCAGTCCATCCATCCTACTTAGTAACGCATTTAACTAATTTTTTTAATATCACTAAATTGATAAAAATATTTGTAAATCCATAAAAATATCATGGAATTGATAAATCGCACTTAATAAATGAAATTAATTGTGTTTTGTTAGGGGATAGTATTGTGATGATGTTTCGTCAATTTGCCGCAAAATGGGACTATCAGTTAGTTCTACAGTCCCACTTGGCGATAAATTTGCCGATATTTAACACTTTACAACAAAGTTGAGAAGTGTTTATGACTTTGTTCATCCTGTCTGTCTGTCTGTCTGTCTGTCTGTCTGTCCATCTGTCTGTCTGTCCGTTAGCACGATAACTGCCGTAAAAGTGACTTAATCAAAATGAAATTTTATTGTGTTGTTCAGACGGTCTGTAGGACCTATGGGAATATAAATGAATAACATCATCCAATCAGTTTTGGATTGATCCCGGGTTGAAAAAATGAAATACATTGAGCCCTATGGGACCTAATTTTTCAAACATTTTTAAGCGAATTTAAAATTCACAAATTGCTTCGAAAATTTTAGATAATATTCAAATTGTTCCATAAAATATATAAAAAAAAATTCAGCGAAATATATTCAGTAGTTTTTTAAATAAAAATTAAAATAATAATTACGCATCTTATATGAAACGATCACGTGACCATGATATGAAACGATCACATGACCCACTTCAAAATAATATATGGCATCCATCTTGTTTCAAAATCGTGATTTTTTTTTCTTTTTAATTCATATTGAGTGTTGTATCCGTCCTAAAACTACTTTATTTTTGCTTAAATTCTGTGCATCTACATACTGAAACAACGCAATGACAATATATTTGAGTTGAAATGCTCATCTAAATTTGATTATTTCTACAACTAAGCCTATTTTTCACCTATGTAAAATGTAAACAGCAAAATATGTAGAATGAGTTGTATTAGAATTCCTGTATTTTTTAACACAAAATAATTTAGTCCATGGAGTCTGCATGGCTGATATGAATGAAATATTAATTGATTTTATAAAATATTATTTGATTTTTTTCGATGAAGTTTTAAGCATAGAGTTTAATTATTTGTAGCTCCATGGTCTTAAATAAAATGTTTAAATAAAATAAATTATTATAGTATTGTGATGAATGAAATGAATGAGAGAAAGTTATGAATGAAATCCTGTTTTTATAGATAGATCCAGGCGTGATATTTTTCCTATGACGTCATTTGAATTAATTTCAGTTGTTTCCGATGAAGTTTTCAAATATAATAAATTATCGTGGCATTATAATTCTAAAACTATTATTGAGGAATGTATAACATTTTAGAGATGTTTAAACCAGGCAATTTATATTTCAATGCCGTCATTTGAATGAAGTTCGTTTTTTTCGATGAAGGTTTAAGTTTTCAAATATAATAAATTAATGCAGTATTGTGATAAGTTTCAAAATATTACCGAAGAATGTATTGCATTTTAGACTTGTTTAAATAACATTGCATTGAAGTTGGAAAGTGTTTCATAATCAATGCTTTAAGCATGATTGATCTTTCTTGTTTAAGTTATCGCTAAATTGACGAAAATGTCGCCAAACCTTCCATGGAGATCGCTTTATTCAGACGATATGATTTCCATCAATTTATTTGAAGCAAATGATATCATGTCACTTAGCAACGGATCCAATGTGTTATGAGGCATACGATTTTATATTAAATCTTTTCCGATTTGAATAATAAAGATATGTATATAAAATAAATTTAATTGGCATTGCATTTTTGACTGGATAATATCAATTACGGTCTTCAGGTTTAAACATTATTATTATTGATATTTTCGGGAACTGTTGATTCAGGGATTATTGATATTTTCAAGTTATTATGCCATTGTTTTATTATGACGAAAATTGTTGAAACTCATATATAGTACGTTGTACGAGTAATATTCTACAAATGCAAGGGTATATCTTCTAATCTACAAGAATATAAGTAGTACAGGTATATTGGCATATATTTTGAAATATATATATATTGGCATATATTGAATCAATTACGACCTTCTGGTATGAAGATTACGGGGATTATTGATATTTTCAATTTGTTACGTCATCTCTTTTATTTTGGCAAATATTTTTGAGACTCATATTGTAACACAAGTAATCTTCAACTAACACACTGGCATATTTTCTAATCTGCGACAATATAAGTAGTACGGGGTTGGATATATTGATTCAATTCCTTCTTTTTTCTTATAAATTTGTTTACAAATGGTGCCCGGATGTTTTATTCTTCAGATCTGCCCGTGAAGATAATTTTGCATAGTGAGAACAGATATTCTTAAACTTCTCTTTATGAGCAATAAATTTAATATTTTAACTGAATTTCACATGATTGCGAATTATAAGTTTCTTTATATTATATACTCCGTACGAAGAACGGGTATGCTGCTAATATATAATATAAAGAAACTTCAATTCACGATCATGTGCAAATTCCTATAATACACTAAATGACATCTTTAATCAAAATATTCTGTTAAAATATTTAATTTAATGCTCCTAAAAAGAATTTTAGGAATATATGTCCTCGCTATACTAAATTATCCTCACGGGTAGATCTGAAGAGTAAAACATCCTGGCCCCTTTTGTAAGCAAATTTACAAAAAATTTGGAATTGAATCATTATATAAAAAATAAAAGCTTTCAAATTGTTAAAAAACGAAACATCATCACTATACTATCCCCTAACGAAACACAATTAATTTCATTTATTTAGCGCAATCTTATCAATTTCAGGATATTTTATGGATTTACGAACATTTTTATCAATCTGGTGACATTTTAAAAAATCGCTAAATGTTTTACTAAGTAGGAATGTTGGACTGACAGACAAATGCTACTGAAACATCATTTAAGTACTCTCTTCTAACAAAACAAAGTATATTTCATTGATTTGCATCATCTTTGTCAATTTGGCAACGTTTAAGAGAAGTTGCTAAGTTAGCGATATCCAGCCAAATTCATAGCTTTGAATTTGGAGATCTGATTAAATCCTCCTGAACCTGTTTATACATACTAAAGAAAAGTGTAAAATTGTATTAGAAGATATACCCGTTCTACTCTTTTTCTGTTTCAACAGTCGGCTAAATGAGTTTATTGGCTAAACACAATATATGAATTTATTAGCTAAACACAATATATAAGCTTGGAAACTCTTTGCCAAAATAAATAAAACTGATGTATGAAGACCGTATTTAATATAAGTAAATGCAAAATCAAACTGTTCACTTATAAAACATATTTTTATATCCATTTATTTATTATTCAAATCGAAAAAATAATAATAAACATTAACAAACACATTCAATTTAATTGCGTTGCCGAGCCACATGATATAAGATAGAATCTTCCTCATAAAATGCTAATAATTAAATAACTATTTTGATTTCTTAATAATTTTCATTGTTGAGAGAAATTTGTGAAAAATAAACCATGGTGATAGATTTTCCATTTAAATTCATGTTTCGAACAATTCAGGTTTTCAGAAAGTGACTAATTAGCGCAAAAAACTCCCACTAAATTTTGAGATAAATGTTTAATTCACATTCACGTTTCAAATAAACGATTTTCAACCTTTTCGTTTGGAGGAACCCGGGAGTTAGAGAGTATAACTCCTAGTCAATACTTTCGTTTTTCATTAATATCTCAACAGTTACTGGTCTTAGAAACTCGAAACTTGGATTAATTTTAAGAAGGACTATTTCAAGGCTACTTACATAATGGCATTAAATTCAGTTCAGCCGTTCTTCCGTGATGATGAAACAAACGAAAGTTTCGTTTTTCACTAATATATCGAGAACCCCCGGTTATAGAAATTTGAAACATGGATTAAATTTTAAATTGGTCTATTTCAAGGCTATCTACAAAATTTCATTAAATTCCGTTCAGCCGTTCTCCCGTGATGATGGGACAAACGAACAGACAGACAAATAGACAGACAGACAGACAGACATACAGACAGACAGAAAGACAGATTTTCAATTTTATTTTTATAGATATACCCTTCCATCGTACAGAAAATATAATATAAAGAAACTTCGCTTTCACAATTATATGTAAATTCCTATAGTATTCTAAGTGACTTTGTTATTCAAAATATTTTATTAAAATATTAATTTAGTTCTTCTAAAAATATATAAGAATCTCTTAGCTCGATATACAACATTATCTTCACAGGCAGATCTGAAGAATATACCATCCTGGCCCAGTTTGTAAACAAATTATTATTTTTTTTTTAATTATCACAAAATGACAGAGATTATCTAGAAATCGTACTTTATGCAAATTTTGAATTTTCATCGATCCGGTGTCATTTTGATAGATTTAGCGGCATTTTATCAATTTGGCGACATTTTCATCAATTTAGCGACATTTTAAAAAACTGCCACATTTATCGCCAAGTGGGACTGTAAAACTAACAGTACCACTTTGCTACAAATTGACGAAACATCACCACAATACTATCCCCTAACAAAACGCAATGCATTTCATTTATTTAGAGCAATTTTATCAATTTCAAGATATTTGTATGGATTTACAAACATTTCTATCAATATGGCGACATTTTAAAAATTCACTAAATGTGTTACCAAGTATAAGGATTGTACTGACAAGCATATGCTAAAGAAACATGATTTTAATTCTCTCTTCTAACAAAACAAAATTAATTTCATTGATTTAGAGTATTTTTTATCAATTTGGCGACATTTCGGTCAATTTGGCAACGTTTAAGAAAAGTTGCCAAGTTAGCGATATTCCTTCAGATTCGTAGATCTAAATTTTCAGATCTGAAGAATAAAACATCCTGATCTCGTTTGTATATACTAAAATACTAAAATTGTAATAGAAGATATACCCTTTCTACTCTTATTCTGTTTCTACAATCGGTTAAATGAGTCTATTGGCTAAACACAATATATGAGTTTAATGGCTAAACACAGTATATAAGTAATTTGAAAACTCTTTGCCAGAATAAATAAATTTGATATGCGCAGTCCGTAATTAATATAATTAAAAGAAAAATCCAACCGTTCATTTATAAATTATATTCATATATCCATTTATTTATTATTCAAATCGAAACAATAATAATAAAATTAACAAACACATTTGGTTTAACTGCGTCACTGAGCAACATGATATAAGAAAGAATCTTCCTCATAAAATGATAATTAAATAACCATTTTGATTTCTTAATACTTTTCATTGAGTAAGTCCGTGAAAAATAAACCACGGTGATAGATTTTTCATTTAAATCCATGTTTAATGCAATTAACGTTTTCAGAAAGTGACTAATTAGCGCAAAAATCTCCTTCCAAACTCAGAGATAAAGTTTTACGTCACTTTCATGTTTTAAACAAACGATTTACATCCTTTTCGTTTGGAGGAACCAAACAGTTAGAAATGAAAAGGTTTCGTTTTCCTTTAATATCCCGACAACTCCTGGTCTTAGAAACTCGAAACATAGACTAAATCTTAACTAGGGCTACTTAAAGGCTACCGACAAAATTTCATCAAATTCGGCTCATCCGTTCTCCAGTGATGATGAGACAAGCGTGCAGACAAACAGACACACAGATTTTCAATTTTTATTGTATGATTGTTTAATTAAAAGAGATAAATACCAGAAACAAAATGAATTTGTAAATGAAAGGAAATAATTACCTCAAAACATTATATCAACATGATCCTTGTGAGATTACTCTTACATTTTTATTACTTCCTTAAAGCAACCTCACACCTACATTGGTGTTCAAAAATGACATTGCATCAGCCACATATATCCATGATTCTACTGGATGAATAGGACAGTAACGCATTTAAAGTGATATGTAAGGTGTTTATTGTGAATATTGTTGGTTTTGCTAAGCCCCTTGACACAGAAAATGCTAGTTCAATTCCAGAACATAACGCCGCCCATAAAACAATGAGGCTAACATCTCCTAATCCTCTATTGAAAGATTTAAAGAGGCTTTCATGCAGTCGAAAATGTGCGAGGAAGTAGCAGAGAAAGTACATGTATAGGGAGGGAAAACTCTATCTCCTTGTTTAAACTAATATCCGTGAATGCATTGAAGATGAGGGTATGCAGAAATGCACAAACATTATAAAATGGGAAAAATATGAGAAATGCGTGACATTCTTATTTTATTAAATATTTAATTATAAATATATGTTCATAATCTAAAAAAAATATATTTTGTTACATTTCAGAGATAACACTCAATAATCAATGACATTTACTTGACGTACTATAGTTATTAGCTAATTACTGCCATATCCAGGACCAGGAATGATACAATAATCGACACTTACGTGAACATAAATCTAGTGTAAATCCTGTTTAAAATGCCGTCTATTAAAGAAATGCATATTTAAATTCCAGAAAGAATATTAACACGCTGTTTGAAAAACTTTGCCGGAGTCACCGTGTTAAAATTTGGAGTTCTATTTAACTCTGTTCTGGTGTCAGATGTAGAATTTTTACCTCAGTGTATTAATTCTGTACTCTAAAAAGTGTCGCAAGTCGCAATAAATGCATTTTTAGAAATCAGCAATTATTCAACTCCTACCTGTCAAGAATGCACACCAGAAAATTAGAGGATAAAACACACTTATTAACAAAATATACAAACCTTCTCTTTTTGACAGAAGGAAACTAAATTAGGTATGACTTCTGTTATGATGCATAACATAATGTTTACACATTGCGCAAGTATTATTCATGCTGACTGGAGCTTGTTCCCTAAAGAAAGAGGAGAGAGTAATTACTCAATGTAGGTAATGTGATCGGTAAATTTATTTGCTAGCACGATGCCTCCTCACAGACACGATGGGACAGTTCGGCGCCAAGGTTTGAATAGAACAAGACAGAAATTGTAAATTTTAGGGTAAGAGATGTCGCAGTAAATGCCTAATTTGAAACGACAAATCTCTTGAAAATAATGGCTCCTGTCAAGTGTTAGGTCACTCCGGGGCTCGGACGAGACCTCCTGGCTGGTGGGAACCCGTAGATCATCGAATTTTATTGAAACACATACAACATGAGCGTCATTCCGCAATCCAATAAAGAGTTCGGAATTTCAGCCTACCCATTCTCGCGCACAAGTGATGTAACGAATGTGCGGGCGAGGAAATTTTCAACTCCATGTGGTTCCACCCTCCACAAAATGTGATGGAACCCGATTTATAAAAAGTTAAATCATATTCCGTTTTTCAATCTCGTGAGAGACAATCTCATTTTTCTTGACTTACTCCGGTTGCGGTTCGTCCCGCTCTAAATTCTTGCAGTCTACGGGAATCTGGAAATCTGCATCGCTGCTATTTCTGTAGCGGTAATTAAAGGAAACCTACCGTAGGAAACAGAATCAAAGGCGCTAGATGTTTGAGCATTATCTACACCAGTAGAGTTCGGGTTCCTGAATAATAGGCTAATACCGTCCTAGGGCATTTTCCCGCAGGACGAACTGGAGTGAATCCAGTCGGCTTTGATAATCCTCATTGGGCAGCAGCGGAAGTCGCTTTTCTTGTCGCCAAGAAGACCCTTAAGCAGCAAGCAACCCGGCCCTTCGTGACATTTTACATCGCCAGCGAGTAGCCAGGATCTTTGTGCTTGCAACTACCTTTTGGCGGGATCTTATACCAAATGGCATTTGGATTGTGAAGATCATAGCCGTCATCGACCCATCCTACTTCCAATCTCCGTACAGTCGCCTATAACAGTAGTCCCTTGGGAACTGTGTTTCCTCGCCTATATATATATATATATATATATATATATATATATATATATATATATATATATCAGGCTCCTAACCGTATGAACTCGTGGAGGTGGTCTTTTGGATTAGCAAGTCATCCATCAGTGTTGGAGGTATTGTGTTTGAAATTCAATTGTAACGCTGATATATGCATTTCACTGTACTTATAAGGGTATCAATAAGCTTGGGCTTAGGAAATTTTGCATTGCTATACCAGCTCGAGATTTGAATTAATGAAAATATAAATTAACAATTACCGTAATAACTCAGCACACCCCGAGGTCAAGTTTGGCACGTTTTAAGTGTATATTGTTTGTGTATTATTAGTGTGTTTCATAATTTATGTGTATAATAAAAGTGTTAGTGGTCACTAAATCAACTGGTTTTCTGTATCCTCGCCATGTACTTGATCTTTTTAGATTTCAGGTATACGATTACAGAGTCAACTGGGAGATGCTATTGGTAAGTGTTAGTATTATATTTATGTGAATTTTACCTTACCACAACTTCTACCATAGACAAACACCTAAATTGTACATAAATTAACACTAGATGTTTTTGTAGCAATACACCGCGAGACGCATAAAGAACACTGGATCAACTTTTTCTGCTTGATACAGGGATTGCTCACGTCACTGTTCACCTCACTGAAGAAAATCACCGGAATTGATCTATCATATCTAGACATTGATTCTATCCTCATATAGCATCCGCACTTTTCCTCGCAAGCTCCCGATTGATGCATCAAAACATAAGTCGTAATTATGTTAGCTAACAGAAGAAACATAAGTCGTAATTAGACTGTTAGTCAACAGAAAAAACATACAGTAAATGCAAATTACCACATACGTAGAAATTCATTTTAAACTCAACGCTAAGATAAGTGCAGTTAAAAATGTTATCTAAACCGACGCTATAGAACATGCAAAACTGTGATTGAGCTCATCGTGGAATACCAAATATTTAGCTACAAGTCGAAAGGAAAATCCAGTTTGTTAATGCATTCCAATATGCATATCCATTTACGTCGACTCGGTAGTTAGAGAACCGTAGAGCTATTTATCACTTGTATTTCAGCGAACTTATTATCAGTATCCAGCAATCCTTATAAGTCTCAGCCATTATCAGTCTCATTAATTGAAGCTTCAAAATAATCGTAGAACAAAATAAACGTAATTATAAACATTTTATGCATCATTTTTGATAATATGCAAAATACTGCAATTATTTATTTTTCTACTTTATTTTTAACATGAATGAAGTCCATGGTTGGGGTATTTGGTTGGGGTAGAAAGACAGAAAGTATTCCATGTTTAAAAATTGCAATGCCTACATCTTGAAAGAAGGAAACGAACAAATTGTAGTACATATATATAAATTACATATATATATATATATATATATATATATATATATATATATATATATATATATATATATATATATATATATGTATATATATAAATATATATAATACTCATGAATGGTTAGCAATTCCGCATTGAATTTTCAAATCAGTACTTGGTGTAACCCCCTTTGGCGACAATTCATAATTGTATACGTCTAGGTAAGGAGTGATAACGTTTCCTGATGTCATTCTACGATACATTCCGTCAGGCAATTTTCAATTGTTGCTCCAGATCTACTACATTTCGGGATGTCCCAATCTGGCCGCCTAGCATGTACCATACATGCTCGATTGGTGAAGGATATGGAGACCTAACTCGTCAAGGAACAGTATCAACAGCATGGATACAGTCCACAGATATGCGAGCCGCATGTGGCGTGGCCTCATCTTGTTGGAAAATGGTACCAGAATGACGTGCCATGAAGGGTAACGCAAACGGCAGCAGGATTTCATCAACATATCGTTTACCTGTTAAAGTTGTAAGCAGTATGATTAGGGGAGACCCGTTTTCGTTCGAGATAGCACCCTAGACCATCACACCAGGGGTAATGACTGTGTACTTATGTCAAACAAAGAATGATTGGGACCACTGACCTTGGCATCTCCACAGACGCACCCGATGGTTATTTGCTGAAGTACTGAAGCGTGATTCATTGCTGAATACTATGCAATATCAGCCTGCTAGTAGCCATGATACTCGGCTACGACACCTCTCCAAACTAGTATGTAGATGTTGTGAGGTTATGGGCAGACGCCTTAATGGCCGTCGTAAACTTAACCCCATCTCAACCAGCTTTAGTACGTTGGATGGCAGACAATGATGCCGTTGGATCAGTTCGGGCCTGTCACACAATCATCCAATCTTGCCTCGCATTCTTGCACCTTGGTCTTCCAGAAACTTCATTCCGCCGATGAGCTCCTTGCAGCATTCATTGTGGCCAGCACCTTTGCACAACAGCGTCCGTTCGGTGAAGATTGCGGCCTATTGCTCGATATGACCAGCCAGCTTCACGCATCCCGACTATACGTCCACGTTCGAACCCGTTTAATTGCTTATAAGGTATTCGGCAACGTCGTAACGGCATTATTTGCTTGTGTCTACGGAAATGCAACGCCGATAGCGAGCAAAGATAGACAGTCCGCATTTTAAACTTGTTTTATAGGATGCTAGTTGCGCAGTAGTTACGCGCGCTATGGCCGAAGTTAACACTCACTACTGGCCTTGTAAATTTAACCATTTGCATACTTGGTATAAAGAAATTTGCAAGCGAAATTTTGAGATGATCGGATTATTTTTTAGTGGTGCTTCGTGTTTTCTTGCAAAACTAAAAACACTCATATTTCCCCAGTAATAAAGATTAAACTCTTAGACAACATTACCCAAAGCTCTAATGCTGAGTGTACTATACCATATATAAACCTTATATATCGAATTGCTTACTGAAATATATTGAATTGCTTTAACGCTATCAAATATTTAATGACACAAATCCAAATTTTCGCAGATTTATGCAGTTGCATTTGGTTTTGCGAAATATAAATATCTTATTTTTAATACACTACCCATTTAAGCATGTTGTGCTTTTACGACAATCAAAAAGGCTATACGAGAAGTTCGTAAATATATTAGTGTTCGGTAAAAGTGTTTGAATATAGAGTTTTTCACTGAACTTTTAAAGTAATAATATTTAAATTAAATTATTCTAGAATATCTCCCTTTACTATATAAATACCGTTTTATAACTAGACATAAACACAATTTTAAATTTATTTATGGAAAGGAAGTGTTTTCTAAAAACATTTTTGCGGTATTAAAAATGAATTTAATTTATGGTCTCAATATTTACTGATCTGAGATTTTTTGTTACTATATTATTTTTCTAAAGATACATTTCTTATTTGACCAATCTTCCAACGCGTATTCTCATACATTTGCTGCGTTCCCAGTACGCGTTATAATTCTTTCCAGATTGATACCAATGTACGCGTCAATAAATGCGACGCCTACAAGCTTAATAAAATGTTCTGATTATTGAAAACCATTTCAAGCTTATACATAAAAATCTCGCACAGTTTATAGTTCTGCTAGCATCAAAATTGTGGTATGAAAACAATATTTCATGCCCCATCACTGTATGCTGCCTTATTTTGAACATTTTCAGATATTTTAAGATAAAAATCAATTGGTGTATAGAATTATTTTTCAATAGTTTGATTTAAAGATTAACCAACAAAATATTTCGGGGTTTGATTCAAAAAATGTTTCAAGTTTAGGCATAAAAATGCTGAATATCTTATACTTCTGTTAATAAGGAAATTGCGATTTGTAATACATAGTCGATAACTGTATGCCACCATTTTTACTTTCTCGTACTGTAGAATATAGTATAGTGAAATTATTGCTTCTACGAGAATTTTCGATTTCGATAATTTGATGCCAATATAAATTTTAGGATACTTTCGGGCACGTTTAATATTTCTTTCTGCCAGTCTTATATTGGAGTATTTATTTCTGCTTGTCGTCTGTTTATGGGTAATATCTTATGTACACCATAACTGCCATAAATATTAAATGATTTTCACGAAACTCTTATCCGGCTCTGTTATTGAAAAATCTAGAATTACATAAAAGATTTTGAAATTCGAACGAAACTTCGAAGTTTATTCAAAGTTTAATATATTTTTACCATGGCAGCATAGAAAAAAATGTGACATAATTATGCATAATAAGTGCTATTTATAGTTCAATGATCACGAAACTTAATAGTTTCTGTCATTGTAACGTCAACTGGCCGGGATAAAATTTTTATGTCCGTAACATCTTTAGCTCCCTCGAGTTACCCCCACCCAAGAGGCTATAAAGTCAACTTTGGTATTTTCAATTTGGTATCAACGTTTTTCAAGCACTCTAAAATAAATAGTAACAAGCTATGATTTTGATCATTTGATCAACAGAATGCAAATACAGATAATGCAAATATTTTTCTTGAAA
Organism: Amaurobius ferox; assembly: GCA_951213105.1. Lineage (NCBI taxonomy): Eukaryota > Metazoa > Arthropoda > Arachnida > Araneae > Amaurobiidae > Amaurobius > Amaurobius ferox. The sequence goes on along the minus strand of OX578139.1, from coordinate 57,616,574 downwards.
AATTTTTGCAAAGAAAAATAAATTTCAAGCTACCTAAATATAGATTTTGGTATGAAAAAGTATATTTAAGCCACGTTTTTAGACAATTAAAGTAAGTATAGCATTATTTTTCAACTTTTTAATTTGGAGAATAGCCAACAAATAATTCCGGTATTTGAAACTCAAAGCGATTGGAATACTTAGATATGAATAAATGCATGCTATAAATTAAAATATCCCATGAGTAATAGTTAAAAGATTGTTAAAAAAAAAAGAAAAAAACTGCGAACTTATCGAGCAAAATTCAAAGATTTTAGATTTTTCTCAATATTTAGAGGTCATGTCCCACGTGTATGCGAATTTTCAAGTTTGGGTTGTACAAGTGTCTCTTACTCAGCCAGTAATGTCTGATCCAGAAGTCTTACATGGAAAGTAAAATATAAAATTCCGCAATTTATACACTAGTAAAATAAAACTGCGATATATTAGATTTTCTCCATTACATAAAGGTCAAGTCCAATGTACACGTAAAGTTTCAAGGTTCTACCATCAGAAGTTTGTATTGTGGAGTCAGTAAATAGTTTCCAGTCAGTAAATAGTGTTCAGTCAGAAGTGTTGTCAGTCAGTAAAATCTCACCAAGAATTCTTGCATAGAAAATACCTAAAATTTCGCGATTTATAAAATTTTCAGATAAAATTTTAAAATTTTATATTTTTGTTATTATTTAAAGACCAAGTCCCACGTGTATACGAAGTTTTAAGTTTCTACCTTGAGTAGTTTGGGTCGTGTAAGTGCCCCTTAGTCAGTCCACCTCACTCAGCAGTATGTATATTATAATGTTTTCCACCAAATAAAATAGAAATGTGTCAGATTAAACTTTTGGCAATTGAGTTTTTACACTGTTTACACATATCTGAAATGAAAGTGAATTTATGGTATATACCTAGCTTATTTAGCTTGAATTAGTTTAACTAGAACCGCATTGAAGACCTAAGTGAGGAAGCATTTTTGGAATCCTGAACCAATAGTAAATAGTCGACCTGAATGGAAGAGTATTTAAAAACTATTTTTTTTTATAAACCATATATGAAAAAATCTGATGTGATCAGCACATGACTTTTCCTGCAGACTCAAATTCATTTTTACATTATTTCTTTAATAATTCATTAAATTGAGTTTAGTTGCACAAAACAACACTGAATTAATTTAATTCAATTTTTGCTTATATTTGTTAACTGGAAAAAATTTCAAAGACGGTGTAACAAAATTACAAAAAAATTCAAATATATCAGTAACAGTTAGTCTTAATAGCATAACAGGGTTGGTCTTATCCCTTGTCAAAAACTACTGTAATTGATACATTTGGGCACACGTAGTCTTTCATTTTAGACTTTTGCAATTTTTAAGGACCATTTCGTAAAATAAGGCAGATTCTACTTTTCTGAATCATATCAAAATCTTAGCACCAGGGTATCCTGCAAGTGACTTATCTGCCAAATTTTATGAAATTTGACTAATTAGTTTTATAGCTAGATTGGTTACATCAATTTTTGCGGGTCACTTCGCAGAAAAATGTAGGTTCTTTCATACTGAACCGTACCAAAATCTAATTAACACCAGGTCATTCACAAGGGATTTATCTACCGAATTTTATGAAATTCGATCCATTAGTTTTTCAGTTTAAGTGGATACATACATTGCACAGACACTCACACAGACGTCATGCTAAAAATGGTTTTCTCGTAATGCCGAGATGTCAAAACGTGTAGATTCTTCGAAAACTCGAGTTGCAATTTTCGACATGATTCCAATACTTTCCTTATATATTACCATGTATTGTAGGGAAATTAATTTTTTTTAATGCTTAAAGTTTGCTGAAAGTTTTTACAGAGTTTCAAATCTCTCTGTAGTTTTGAATAGTAGAATATATGTCAATATACAAGATGTAAAATTAAAAATATCTCAGAATTATTGAAGTGTAATTAATATGCTAAACTCTGTGTGAATTTCCCTTGTTAATTAGAACAAACAGTGCCTTAACTCAAATTAATCAGACCTGTCAAAAGGTAAATAATCAACTACTCTAACTTCCCCGGATGTTCACAGGCAGAAGGTAAAAGTTGATTAATTAATTTATTAAAGGGGACCGTTACACAGAACTTTTAAATTTAGCTTAAAAGAATAGAGTTTGTTTTCTTCCTAATTTTAAATCTCCTTTTAATTCTTAAAAATCACTTCCAAAGTGCTGGATTTCTATCTTGAACCAAAGTGCTTTTCAAGAAATCATTTTATAAAGAGTTATTTCATAATGCTCTTAATAAAATGAAAATTTTATTTGCTTTCTCAAAATAGTTTATATTTATTATTTTAATGTAAGTGATAAGATCAATGTGCAATAATCACAAATATTTTGGTATATTTGGAATGCACAGAACATGTACTATAAAAGTATGCATATTTTATTAAATTGCATTAAATTTTGAATAATATGATTAATAATTAAATAATATATATCTAAAAAATACGTCAAAAATATATATTTTTCGACAAAATTTTTAAGTGATACATATAAATTTATTGTAAACTTTTGAAAAACCATATTAAATATGAGAAATGCATACATAGCCCAAGCTATAATACACAAAACACAAAAAGAAAATTTGTATCCAAATTAATTTTGATGTTTAAGCATTTTAAAAACATAGCATTTTAAAGTTTTCCATTTTTCAAAGTTTCACAAATTTAGAAAATATGTATGTATATATGTACTTTTTCTATAATGTCTCACAACAAAGTAACTTGTATATAACAAGTCTAATTTTTCTTATGTCTAGTGATTAAAAAAGTAATTTTGCGTAACAAATCCCCTTAAACTAATTTACAGGATTTATTGCCTGAATAAGAACTTAAAGAATACCACACGTAATATCTCACAATATATGCAGACTACAGATCAATACATTTCTGAGTTATTGGTATCCATTTAGGCTTATTTTACTAGATCAACTCACTGGAAACCAATATAAAAGTTAAACAATCTATATTACCTGCAGTCCTGACGCCTGCACACACATACGAAACACACACTACTTTTATCTCTGGCGAACCACACAGGTTGAGATCTCTAAATGAAAGCGCTACGCAAACATAGATTTCATTCTATTTTAGACACTAAGCCGATTGCCAGACTAGACCTATGATTGGTCACGGAATCCCTAAGATTTAATATGCTGTTATTTTACTGCAAATTCATAAATTATCGAAAATAAGAGAAATAATAACAAATAATTTATAGTGATCTCACAAATTGTGTGTGCATTTTTAATTGTTTGTTAGTTGTGTGCATCAATGGTCTTATTCTCCTTATGCATTCTTAGTGAAATAAAGCTATCTGAAGAAAAATTTAAAATTATTTACCTACGTATAACAAATCAAATCATGGACTATGCATATTAAACATAAATATTTGCTAAAAAAGAATATGAACTAAATATTTTACCTTTTATTTCTTAGACTTTTGAAATTTAAAACCTCTCCATGATGTCATAATAAATAAAATATTTTATGGTTAACAATTAATTAAGTTTAGTGTCATAACTGTACTATATCTCATACATTCAACCCATAGGTAAGTATTAGAAGTGCGAAAAGTGCAATTTTTAAAGTATTATTTTATTTTGAATCTTTTCAAGGGTAGAGTTCAGGAATTCAATTTTCAAAACATTGACATAACTGGCCAAATTTGGAATAAAATAGTGAGGTTTGAAACTGTACTTTTGGATGCTGTAAACTGTATTGAGAAACCGTACTTTTGTAAAATGTAATATTTAATGTGTCTACAGTCTCTTGCATATTTATTGTTTATATATTTATTGTTTACATTTATATGTGTCTACAGTCATAAACATAGAACACGTATCTTATCTCATTGTTCCCTCCTATTGGCAACATTATAAAATAATTTATCAGTATTTATAAAGCAAATGGTGTTATGTATATAACCCAGTTTCTCAAATTTTAAACTTTCCTGTGTAGTTCAGAATAAAAGATATTCGAAACAAAACCAGAAGAAATATATTCAAATATATAGTCTAAGCATACTTAATCACAGAAACATATAATCATCTACCATCTGTAACCTGATCTATTGAAGGTAATACCAACTAACAAAATGTCTATGTGTTTTAAAATATATAATAAGTATTACGTTAAAACTCAAACTGGAACAAGCCTTTAAACAAAATTATTTGAGTTAAGTCTTTTACTTGTCATTTCCCAAAGTTTTATCATACTTTTATTAGATATTGAATATTTAAAATTCAGTTTCTAAATTCCTCTAGAGAGCTTCACTTAATATCATCGAGATTGGGTATTGCTTCAGCTATAAACGTAACATTTTATAAGATGAGCTCCGTTTATGGCTGGCATAAAGATAAAGAGGTTAGAGTTTTAATAAACAAATGTGACACCATTGATGAAGATCATTGCAATGTTGAATTTTTATTGAACATTTTAAGGTTCTTTATGGGTAACAGAATTATATGTTTATGAAAAGGCATTGGAAGAGATATTTCTAAGTTACTACATTCATTCCGATCTGTTTTGATATGGTTATTTTCTGGATAATATTTTTCAGTCTTTCAAATCTATGGGTTATGGTGATCTGAATAGGAGATAATTGAGACTCATGATTGAGTTAGTCGGGTCCTTTTAACAGATTGTAGCAATGTAAAAGAAGAATATATGATGATTTTCAATGTTTATTATCATATTATTCTAATTCTACTTTTTCCTGATTTTAATTTATGTCTTAAACTTCTCAACTTCCATTCCAAAGAATAGAATACACATGATTGGCCAAATCTTTGAAATGGCAGACTCTAGAATTACGACATCTGCCATACTGCCGAATTCGCGAGTATATACCTTTTATTTGCTCGTTCATAAAATTACTGTAAGTGAGCATTTCGTATTTTAATCACCGTCGGTTCAAGTTGAGATTCAATTTAGGGACTTTCCAGGTGTGAATTGCATGTGTAGATTAATATGCTCTGGGTAGATTTTGTATTGCTAGCATTGTAAATAATTTGTGTGTATGTATATATATATATATATATATATGTATATATATATATATATATATATATATATATATATATATATATATATATATATATATATATATATATATATATATATATATATGTGTGTGTGTATATACGAACATTAAAAATTAAATGATATTTCAAAAGATACATTTAAAGCTTCGTATATCAAAGGCGCCATGCCGCTCTTTCATTATAAGCCAAAATAGTATTTATAAAGGGTGAAGGTATAGATTGAAAATATAAAAAGGGGGAGGGGGAGAAAAATGAAAGGGAAATAAAGATATAAACTACATAATCAAATGGAATTCTAACCCGAGCAACAGCATTTTCCAAAACTTAAAAATTAACCATCTAGAACCTTATCGGTAGATAAAAGACTAAATACAGCAAAGGAAGACCGTGAGGGATATGAAAGATAATTAATAGCAGAAGCAGTGAAACAACATTATCCAATTCGTTATCTAATGCATTACTATAACGCCTTTTATAATAATGCGAACACAACTCGTACCAATTTCAACACGCTGATGTTATAAGACGGTATAAGTACGCATAGTGCACTTAGATTTGGATGGTACGACTTGATTACGAGAGCGTTATTTGTGAGGTATTATATATGCTCTTTGTGGATATGTTCCTATGTTCATTCTACCCTTTCCCATCCGGGACTCTGGTTTTTTTATTCATTTATGTTGTTGATGTTTCTTGGCGTTTCGTCGGACGGAGGATTGTTTCAGGAAGGTAATGGCACTGGGAGTGTTTCCATGTATTAAAAGCTGATTTAACCGGGAACAGAGGGTCACAATCCCCCCTGGTATTTTACTGCCTTACCTGTAAATATTCCTCCCCCCCTTTACATTACACAGACTATGGGTTTCCGGAATATTTTAAAAAGGGTTCGGTATTTATAATGAAAGCAATAACATTTTATATAAAGCAGCGTAACATAAAATCAATGTTGTCAGCCTGTTTAGAAGAATATATCTAATATTTTTCGTTACGGAAAGCAAGAAGTGCTACGTACTAGCAAGTATGGCGAAGCAAGATCTACAACTTACAGTACAACAGAAAACGCGACTGAAGCAGAGAATTGGTTGCCATCAGAAAGAGGAGACAAATATGGTAAAATTAATAGAGGAATATCGAATAGCAAGATTAAATGAAAGGCCAAAAACCAAAAGGGAATGAGAACGTTCAGGAGAAATATTCAAAGAACGTGTTCCGTGAATAAAACTATGAAAATAAATGGCCTACTACCAATTAAAGAAGGAAATTAGCCAATTGTGGAAGTTGCATGAGTCGTTAACAGCTGTAAAAACAGCAGTTTATAAACTACTTCGAAACATAAGTAGAAAGGATGGTATAGAAAATGTAGAAAATGAAATAACTATTGTCGGAGACCAGGGCTAACAATGTCAACAAATACTTTGAAAAATAATAAAAAAATCTGGAAACACATAAAAAATTATCGAAAAAATATAAAAGCAAACGTTAATAAAATGTGAACCAAAAATTTCCAAGCATAGAAGAAGAAGATGCAATTATCGTTGACAACAGATTTTGACTGTGAAACAATCTACAAACTTGACATACAGTCCCAAAATGATGGTTTATTCATAAAATTAAAATCATAATAATAGTCTGCAGAGTAAACTTCGACGATGAGAGCTTGCAATTTCCTCACAGTAGCTCAACTGACCAGTTTGAAGATTCAGAGATCGATTCCCAATTGGGGCAGCAAAGTGGCAAATGATACAATGGCGCCCAAACAAATCAACCCTGCAGGTTGGTGCAAAGATGCAGGAGGTCTGAAGACCCCAGACCGTGCGACTCACATAGGGGATTTAGAGGCACGACCAGGAAAGGATACCTCCTGCACTCAGGAGGCACCCAATGTCTACCATCTCGCCAAACGAACATTTACTTAGGTCTAAAAAGATAACAATTGATGAAAAATACTGCGGTTAAACACAGTTTTATATTATATTTGAACTTGACAAGTACGTCCATTTTTCAAAAATGGAAGAAGGGTTATTGCGAATATAAATAAAAAGACCATTGAAAAATAAAATTTAGAGTGAGATATATTAACATACTGAAAAATATATTTTTTTGAAAACAGAAAATATGGAGGGTCAATTAGTCCATATAAGTTAATGAGAATGAAATAAAGGGATTCATTGATCAAAATTAATTGAGAGCAGAATCTACTCATAAGCGTAGGTCACTTTATTAGAAATTTCCATGGCGACAAGAATACAGTTCTTAATTTCATCTACTGAAGAGGGATTTGTACGAACTTTGGAGAACCAAATTGGTTTATTAGAGGGGGAGTGTTTGCAGAGATGATCATTTTTAGAAAAAGGACAATCGAAAATGCAATGGTCAACGTCACCTAATTCATTGCAAGTGCAGTTAGAGGTGGATTTAAATTTGAAAAAGTATAAGTAAGCAAGAAAGGGCCCATGACCAGTAAGAAAGTAAATGATGTATTTATTAAAAATTTGTAAATTGGGATTCATGATAGCCAAGTAAGACTGGATTCTAGCAGGATCACCAGTCCTGGTGGAAATATAATCATTAAGATAATTTTGCTAAAGATTAAGGATATGAGATTTACAAAATTTTGAGAGGAGTGAGTAAAGAAAGGGAATAGTAAGAGGGGAAACAGAGATAGTAGCAATTTTTGCATGGTAATTGGCAATTTCATTTCCAGATATATTATTGTGAACTTTTCCCCAAGAAATATTGACATGATTTTTGGCAAGGAGAGCATTGAATTCAATGGAATTTAGATAATTAGATTTATTTTTTATTGAGTCAAGAGCTTGAATGGAAGAGAGCCTTTCGGGGAAATATTAACATGAGCATTATTAGAGGAAGCCCAGTCAATAGCAAAGGAAATAGAGGCAAATTCAGCTTTAATACTGTATTCCTGTTGTCAAGTTTATAGGAGAGAAGCTTTTCCAGAACATCATGTTTAAAAATACAGACTGGAAAATCAGTGTTATTGTCAATATTTGAACCACCTTTTGACACACCCACATCCAGACAGACACACACACACACACAAAGGCGTCACGCTAAAATAGTTTTTTAACCAAAATCTAATCAGCACCGGAGTATCCCACAAGTAACTTATCTACCAAATTTTGTGAAATTTGGTCAATTAATATTTTAGCTAGAGTGGATACATGAAATTTTTGAGGGCCATTTCGTAAAAAAGGTCAGGTTGTTATTTTCCAAATCGTACCAAAATCTAATCAGCACCAGAGTATACCACAAGTAATTTATCTACCACATTTTGTGAAATTTGGTCGATTAGTATTTTAGCTAGATTGGATACATAGCATTTTTACGGGCCATTTCGCAAAAAAAGGCGAGTTCTGCTTTTCTGAACCATACCAAAAACTAATCAACACCAGGGTCACACCAAAGTGACTTCCCTGCCAAATTTTATAAAATTCGGTCCGTTAGTTTCTGAGTTAGAGTGGATACATACATTGCACAGACAGACAGGCAGGCAGGCAGACACACACACACACACAGACTTCACGCAAAAAATAGTTTTTCGTATTCTAGAGGTTTCAAAACGTGTAGATTCGTTGAAATCTTGAGTTGCGATTTTCGTCATGATTCCAATTCTTTCCCTATGCATTACCATGTATTGCAGGGAAACTGAAAATTTAGTCTAATTCGTATGCCTTTATCAGATTTTAACTCATTTAGAAGATGCAAAAAGCAAATGTTAGAGAGTCAACATAATTTTATCAACCAGAGAGTATTTATCAACCAGAGGGGCTTATATTATTTTATGAAAAATGTTTGACGGTGTTCATATTTTTCCTACCATTTGTCGTCAGGTTGACAAATACTTCTACGAGAGCGGCATAAATGCATTTTTCTACTTAATGGTTCATGTTAATACTCTGAGCGATTAAACTGAAAGTTTTTCTTTAAGTGATAGTTCATAATGTCAAATAGTACATTTTTAAACATCGATGCTCATTTGTTCATAAATTCAATTACGAGCAATGATTTAAATAAAATGGGTGAAATGAAATCAAATCATTGTAAATATACTTTTGTGTTTAACGATATTCAACAGTTTCTTTCCCCTGTTTAAGATATTTTGTTTCTTTCCAAATCTCGTTCAGCTTATGATGTTACTTAAGAATATTCGATATTCACGTATCATTTCCGTTGGGGGAATTCTAACATTTCTCTATCTTGTGTAAACAGGAAGAATACTTTTGTGCCCCGAAAAAATCCCTCTGAGGGCAATTTTCTGTGTATATTTCTTCAACGCACTTCTCTAAAAATAGTAGAAAGTGTCCAGTTGAATCTTATAAAGCTGTATTTTTCAAATTGCTCAAATACTGTATTTCTTATTTTGTTTCACAATTCATTAATAATACTTTATGTCGAAAAGTGTATTTTTATGTATTCAGCTATTGAAAGTACATTATGTATTAAACTAATGAAAGTGTATTTTTTTTTAAATTCATGTATCCATATTTATAATGTGCAATTTCTGATTAAAACATGATATATTTTTTTATAATATATTACCAAATTAAGTGGCTAAATTGAGAGGTAATCATTAAAGTTATATCGACAGGCTATTTAGGATATTAAAATTTGTAAGTAAACTGAATTGTTAAATTGTCTAATATTTAAACACTTATCGTATCAACCTGAGGACAGACAGACTGCAACTGAGACACACTGTTAATTTTTTCTTCAGAGTGGTAAAAATGAAATCAAGACATTGTAAATTGCAATTACTGACAGAACCGATATTCGTCGATCAGCATTCGTTGATCGGTAATGGGCTTTCCAGAGTTCATCTGTGCAAGAATATCAATAACATAGAGAATAGATGATAATTCGCAGAATATCAGACCTAATACACTAACATCTTCATAAATGTTGAACCACGAAAAACAATACACAAAATATCCGATCACTTAAACTTTCTCTCTGCGTTAGAACAGGTGTTATGGATAGCAAAGGTGAAGCACTTAAAGGTTCTTTACTCGCTGCCTGAAAAGCGTCCTCTGCTTCATTGATCCGTTCTCAAATAGTGCCTTATCCCATTCTTAAAGAGACTTAAATCATCTAATAAAGATAAATGCATTTATATATTCAGTTAGATATTTATACCATTAAGAGCATATTAAATGTTTTTAACATGAAATGCTTAAAAATATAATGCTAAACAATGCTATATAGTTCAAGTCCTGCATTTTTATATTAATAGTATTCTAGTTAATTTAAAATATATATGATTAATTCATGTGATGTAATGATTTAAATTTTATCATTCCAAATTTCATTCATCTTCAAAACATTTTGTGTGATTATCTTGGTGATATACTATCATTAGGACATGTCCACAAATTATAAAATACTGTAAGCAAAGATGGTAATTATTTTAGAAACATTACTTGAACTCCTGTTCAGGCAATCTATACAGAATCACAAAATCAGAAAATCAGTCAGAGAAAATACCCATACAGGCAACCATTTCTGTGGCTTGAATCTAGGGTTACAAGAGGCTGATGTTCGGAACAGGGTTTCCAGATTTGACGATTTATCAACAATTTGGCGACTTTTTGAAGGTTCGAGAAACACCTCGAAATAACCAATATTCTTCGAGATATGAGATATTTCCTGAAATTTCTATAGAGAGTTTATAAAATGAAGCATCACTCAGTTGGAGAGCAATTGACGTGGCACGAGCTTCATTGAAACGTGATATTTGTCAATGATTTATAAATAGTAGCTACTGTTTTGTGGAATGAAATATGTCAATATATCGAGAATATTTTCGTTTGTTTTGCGAAATTAGTGGAGAATTTTACCTTTTAAGCGTTGTTGACGCATTCAACTCGTCATGCATTCCACTAACACTAAGCGGGTTTGACGAAGTAGACTCGTCATGTACTTTTAAAGCCGAGACTCCTGTGTGTTTGACGGAAATAACACGGCATATGATTTGTTTATGAGATATTAACTGTGTTTACAATCTTTTGTACTAGATGGCAGTAGTAGTCCTACAAACTAAATTTTATCAGAGGCAGTATTTCGTAAATGCGCGTAAAATAAACGCAGTTTTGTTGAGATTTCACATTCAAAACAATGGCGGCCTCAAATGCTTTTAATCCTATTTCAGCAAAGCGTAAGTGATCTCACACCTTGCAACAAAGAGCCGACTAGACGATGTGTTGTATGTTATGCATCCAATAAAACTGGCACGAAGCTTAGGAAAGAAACCAGGACATGGTGTCCAGACTGTGAAGTTGCTCTTTGTTATATTCCTTGTTTTAAAATTTATCACACCAAGAGGAGCTTTTAAAAATTGGAATTGTGAGTTGTTTTATTTACTTATCTGTTATTATACATGTTTATTTACTTATCTGTTATTATACATGTTTATTTACTTAATATTTATTTCAGCAAAACACCTTCTCATTCAACGCATAATAAATGGGGAAAAGAGTATGGGAGAAAAAAAACTCCCCACTGCAGTGCGGTCGAAGGGAAATAAATAACACGCTTAAAGGGTTAAGTAATGTTTTACTGTATGGTATTCCTGTTTATGATGTGTTTGTGAATACACGTATGTTAGTTTAGACTCATTATTGCAATCCAAACGTTGAAGTTTGGACTCATTCTTGTAGTCCAAACGTTAAAGTTTGGACTCATTCTTGTAATCCAAGCTTTGAAGTTTGGCTCATTCTTGTATTTCAAAAGTTGAAGTTCGGACTCATTCGCGTGTCCTGAATGCACACCCACGATTTCGAAGGATACGTGGTAACAATAACATATATGGTTGGGAATGTCTGCGGTCTTGCAGAAATCAGAGCGTTACGAAAAATGTAAGCACTTTAGATGCTTGTATCTATAAACCTAACAGATATAAATGTAGACAATGTTTACTTACTTTGCCGAAAATAGGGTTCTATTTATGAATATATAAAAATAATTTCAATATTTTGTTATCTTGAACTTTTGCTTCAGAAGAACTAAACATATTTTGTCGGTGCTAGTTTTTGCCTCACTTTGCTTATTTTTACTCGAAATATCTTCTAAAATTTAAATAATAGAAGTAATTAGTATGCGACAAAAGTGTTTAGTAGTAAATCTAGTTTCTGGATTAGTAATCTTTTTTTTTTGTACTCACTTTAGATTTCATTGAATTGTCTTGTTAAGTTTCAGAAGTTGAAAATTTTCTGTTTTTCAAGTTTAGAATGCTTATATCTAGAAAACTGAAAAAGCTAACGATAAAATATTAGCCTTTTAAAAGTCCTTTAAGGTTGAAGTGTAGACCTTTAAGAGTCCTATAAGGATATACAATTGGATTTTGGATCAGGTTATTAGTTTTCGAAATATATTGGTCCTAACCTTGATATTTTTGTATTTTAAATTATTTATGAAATGTGGTTCAAATGTCTAAAGATGGCCATTTTTGCCTTCTTCCGAAAATCATTTCGGGTCTATCAGACTGGAAACACTGTTCATATTTTGATAACAAGATATTTATAATAGTACATAAATTGATTGATATTACTATATGTATATCCGCGAAATCTCCTGAAAGAATAAAAAGATAATAAAGCATACTTCACTTAAGTTTTAGTCATTCTACCACTGGACATAAATTTATAGAGAAAGCGAATAATTATAATTTCTTATATTCTATGCAATGTAAGCAGGGTATTAAGCATATAATTTAATTTTAAACTCAAGTTATTCAGACATGAAGCCGAACAAAAGAAGATTATGCATGACAGCTCAAATTAAGATTTTTATCTCTTTTTAGATTATTTAATTAGAGAATATTTCAATGGAAACGAACAAAGAATCTTAAACAACTACCGAAATTTAACTGTAATGAATAAAAGTAACATTTTTTACAACATATTGCATATGTATATGCAAAGTGCACTGTGAAGTTATAAGTGCGTCAAATAAGTTTTGTTATTTGCTTTTGATGAAGTTGGAAATTACATAATTTTAACTTTTTCACATTAAATTATTTACACCTTACACCTTACACCTTTCTGGTAGGTCGGACGGTCTGGGTTTCAACCTTACATTATTTAGCCAACGGCCGTACCGTGCTGAAAACACCGGTTCTCGTTAGATCACCGAAGTCAAGCAGCATCGGGCGCGGTTAGTACTTTGGTGGGTGACCACCTGGGAATACCGCGTGCTGTTGGCACATTTCGGTCGCGGTAGCCCGGGGGGTTGCGCGCTGGATTTGCACGCTGCCACAACTGCCGTCGTGTTCATGCGGAGTACGATCACGTTAAACATGTGGGTCCGTAAGTCCTTTCGAGAGGTTGGTGGTAGGGGAGAGAAGGTACGGTCCCTGTGGATGCCTCCCACAATGGGTTCCGGTCTAGATTGGGTGGCACTTACCGGCCGTCCAAACGGCTATCTTACATCTTTCTGGTGGGTCGGACGATCTGGGTCTCAAAAACAACAACATTACATTATTTGGCCATCGGCCCTACCGTGCTGAAAACACCGGTTCTCGTTAGATCACCGAAGTCAAGCAGCATCGGGCGCGATTAGTACTTGGGTGGGTGACCAACTGGGAACACCGCGTGCTGTTGGCACATTTTTGGCGCGGTAGCCCGAGGGTTTGCGCGCTGGATTTGCACGCTGCCGCAACTGCCACCGTGTTCATGCGGAGTACGATCACGTTAAACATGTGGGTCTGTATGTCCTTTCGAGAGGTTGGTGGTAGGGGAGCGAAGGTACGGTCCCTGTGGATGCCTCCCCCAATGGGTTCCGGTCTAGATTGGGTGGCAATTCCCGGCCGTCCAAACGGTTATCTTATACCTTTCTGGTAGGTCGGACGGTCTGGGTCTCAACAACAACAACATTACATTATTTTAACTTTTTATATTACTTTAACATTATTTTAACTTTTTACAATTTTTCTGAATATTTTTGTCCTATTTTCTAAATTTCAAGTAAATAATAAAATTTTAAATTAGAGTTGAAGTTCCAATTGTTCACCGAAGATTTTTCATAAATGTATATGTACGGATGTGCCTAACTGACTTACCTACCACATACGACATCATTCCCCAGTCACTTAACAAAGAGAATATTAAAACTGTTAAAATGTAATGAAAATTGTAAATATGATAACAAAAAGAAAGTGTCCTGTGTAAATCTGTAGACGGATTGAAACTAATCTTGCTTATATATCTCAAATATTTCAGCGAAATGTAAAAATATATAATTTTTGTTTGAAAACGTAGCTCAAGTAGAGAAGCCAACAAGGTGACTACTCGTGATTTTGAAAGCTATTTACCCTTTTCATCTGCCATAGAACAATCAATTTTCGGTCGTTTTACTAAAGTAAATAATACTAATTCATTCTAAAAATGCTATTTCTACTTTCCCTACAATACATGGTAATGTATAGAGAAAGTATTGGAATCATACCGAAAATCACAACTCGAGTTTTCGACGGATCTATACGTTTCGAGACCTCTAGAATACGAAAAAACTATTTTTAGCGTGACGTCTGCGTGTCTGTGTGTCTGTCTGCGCAGATTTTGTATCCACTATAACTAGAAAAGGAATTGACCGAATTTCAAAAAATTTGGTAGGTAAGTCACTTGTGGGAGAATCTGGTGCTGATTAGTTTTGGGTATGATTCGGAAGAAAATAACCTGCTTTTTTTTGCAAAAAGACCCACAAAAATCGTCAAAATCTAAACTAAAGAACTAGATAACCCCATTGCACTAGGACTAACCGTTCTCGAGATATTTTAGTTTTTCGTATTTTCTCTACGCCACCTTTGAAAATAAGTCCGGTTACCGAATGAAAACGAAAATTTAATTAAAAGTGAAATAAATTTAATTAAAATAAAGAGAACGTAAATATAAGTCTGCGGGGGAAGTCATGTGCTGCCCACATCAGATATTTACTTTCCCTGCAATACATGGTAATGTACAGGGAAAGTATTGTAATCATGCCGAAAATCGCAACTCGAGTTTTCGACGGATCTACACATTTCGAGATCTCTGTAATACGAAAAAACTATTTTTAGCGTGGCGTCTGTGTCTGTGTGTCTGTCTGTCTGTCTGTGCTGATTTTGTATCCAGTCTAACTAAAAAACTAATCGACCGAATTTCATAAAATTTGGTAGGTAAGTCACTTGTGGGTGTATCTGGTGCTGATTAGTTTTGGGTACGCTTCGGGATAAAAGAACCCGCTTTTTTCTGCGACATGGCCCGCAAAAGTTTGTATCCACTCTAGCTGAAAATCTAATGGACCAAATTTCACAAAATCTGGTAGATAAGTCGCTTGTGGGTCCCCCTGGTTCTGATTAGATTTTGGTATAATTTGGGAAAAAATAACCTGTCTTTTTTTGCAAAATGGTCCGCAAAAATCGACAAAATCTAAAATAAAAAACTATGTATGGTGAAATATCCATTAAATGCTTCTTTTATACGTAATTTTTAACGAAGAAAAGAATAAGACCAACCCCATTACACTAGGACTGGCCGTTCTCGAGATATTTTCTTTTTTTTCTCTACGCCACCTTTGAAAATGAGTCCAGTTACTAAATGAAAACGAAAATTGAATTAATAATGAATTAAATTGAATTAATAGTGAATTAAATTTAATTAAAATAAAGAGAATGTGTATGTATATAAGTCTGCAGGGAAAGTCATATGCTGCCCACATCAGATTTTTGAAGATATCCTTGATATTAAAATATGAAGCTTAACGTTCTTTTACATGTATTGCCATTCAGAGTATAAAACAAATTCCGAGAATTTCCATGGGTATCCACTAGTAATCATATGTTTGTGAGGATATTATTCTTTTAAAATTTTTATGCCAAATAATTAAAATTAGAGAATGTGTAGTCAGCTTTAAAAATCCACTTCGACGGTAAGGGCTTGCACTTTAGTATTTCTTGCAACTCTCACAAGCAGTACATATTGTAATTTCAGTATAATCTATCTATATATACTAATTGCCAAGTGTCCATCTGTCTGTCTGTTGTTTTAGGCACTTCCTAAAAAATAGAGACTTGCAATCCGGTACATGGGTCGATCGTTCGACAGAAACCCCTGGAAAAATCGTATTTTCCTAAAATGTTCTGAAGAAAGGGCTGATCTACAACAAGACGTTCGAAAAGTGAAATGATAAAAAAAGCATGCTTTGCGATAAGATAGAGACTTCATATTTGGTGTATGAGTATATCGTTCGAAAGGAAGAAAGTATGCAATTTCAGATTTCCAATATTTTCTACTTAAGGAGGTGCCGAAAAACCAAAATGTTCGATTTGCCGAATAAATTAGAAACGGCTCCTTTATAATTTAATAGAGGTTTGAAATTTGGTATATTGTCTAATTATTTGATGAAAACAGCTAAGACGAATATATAGTTTTTCAAAAATGTTCGTTAAAGGGATGGTTCAGCAAAAAACGTTCTAAAAGCGAATTGATAAAAAAAGATTCTTCGAGATACAGATTCCAAATTTGATGTAGGGGAAGATAGTTTTGAAGGAAAAAAGTGAACAATTTCAGTTTTCCAATATTTTCTACTTTAGGCAGTGCCGCACACCAAAATGTTCGATTTTCGCAATAAAGGAGAAATACCCCTTTTAAAACATGATGGAGGTTTAATATTTGGTATATGGCCGAATCATTTGATAGAAAATCCAAGAAGAACGGAGTTTTTCAAAAATGTATATTTAAGGGGGTGGGTACTCTACACAGAAATATTCGTAAGGTGAAATGATAGAAAAAGCTTGCTTCGCGACGAAAGAGACTTCAAATTTGGTGTACTGGTAGATAGTTCGAAATGAAGAAGTGCACACGTTAAGTTTTCCAAAATTTTCTACTTCAGGGTGTGACGCACACCAAAACGTTCGATTTTCTGAATAAATGGGAAACGCAGTCTTCAAAATATAATAAAGGTTTGATGATTGAATGAATGAATGGATTGAATAAAAGTGGCTCCAGAAGAGCCCAGCACATCGACCAGAGGTCTATTGTATTACCCCAAAAGAAAAGATCTCTACGAAAAGAGACCAGTAGCCGAAGCAAAGTTAAGCAGGCACTTGACAGGAATGTCATACAACTCCCAGGGTTCAATCACATGTCGACCCATATGCTCGAACCTGTGGGGGAGAATACCTCACATTCACAGAGAATGTGTATGGCAGTTTCTTTGCTATAGTTTTAGCCTCTGCAAAGCGAATCCTTTGTGACACCTATAATATTTAGGTGTCTTTTAAGGGTGCAGTGTCCAGTAAGAAGCGCAACAGCCTTTCTGATGCCAGTTCTACTGATCCTAAATAATTCCTTCCGTCGTATGCTAGGGCAATTGCAGTTGAGGATTTTTGCTTGCCTTTGGCCCTTAGAATCATGCCAGTTCCTGCACTGAAGCTTTCTGAAGATGTCATAGACTGTTTTTCTAGTAAGTGCATTTGGAACACCCAAAGCTGGCTCGGGGCCAGCCGAAGGAGTACTTGAGCCTTACCTAGCCAATTCATCAGCCAACTCATTTCCGGGAATGCCCGAATGTCCAGGCACCCAGTAAAGTATGACTTTATTGTTGCTAGCAGTTTTACAAAATGCAGTATAACACTCCCAGACGAGGGAAGACTTCATAGTAGACTTCCCTAGGGCCATAAGAGCAGCTTGACTATCAGAACAGATGAGTATTTGGTTGCTCCTGTAGTTTTTGTCATAGCAAAATCTACAACACATTAAAATGACAAAGACCTCAACCTGAAAGACAGTAGCATGATTACCGAGAGGATAAGACATATTAGTGCCATTGTCCAGACAGCAAGTCTTGACCAGCACCAGTAATTTGTGCCAATCTTCGAGTCATCCGTACACTATACAGTATAGTTTTTTTTTTGTTGTAGGTAGGAGTCATCTTCCTGTCATCCCGTGAAGGGACCTGAATTTCATAAGGCTTATCAAACGTATATTTGACATGAATGCCATCAGATGGCATATAAGGCTTGATGTTTGGTATATGGACTAATCATATTATAAAGTACCCAAGAAGAGTTTTTCAAAAATGTTCATTTAAAGTTGTGGATAATCCAGGAAAAAACATTCGAAAGGTGAAATAATACAAAAGACTTGCTTCTAGATGAGATAGAGACTTGAAGTTTGGTTTACGGGTAGATAGTTGCAAAGGAAGAAAGTGTGCAATTTCAATTTTCCAACATTTGCTACTGTAGGGGGGGGTGCTGCTCACTAAAATATTCGTTTCGAAAAAAAATTAAAAATGTCTCCTTTATAATGCGATAGAGGCTTGAAATTTAGTATATGGACTAATCATTTAATAAAAAAAATCAAGATGAATACGGTTATTCAAAAATTTTCAATTAAGGGGGTACTTCACAGGAAAACGCTCGAAAGGTGAAGTGATAGAAAAAGCATGCTTCGCGATAGGATAGAGACTTCAAATTTGGTGTACGGGTAGATAGTTTAAAAGGAAGAAAATGTGAAACTTCAGATTTCCAATATTTGCTATTTTAGGGGGTGCCGCATACCAATATTTCCGATTTTCGAGATAAATGAGACACGCTTCCTTTTAAATGTGATAGACACTTGATATTGGGTATATGGGCCAATTATCCGATAAAAAAGCCAAGACAAACAGAAGTTTTAAAAATGACCATTTATGAATGGGCTCAACAGAAAGACTTTCGAAAGGGGAAATGATAAAATAGCATGCTTCGGGATGAGCCAGAGATTTTAATTTTGTGTAGGTTTGGCAGTTCGAAAGGAAGAAGTGCGAAATTTAAGTTTCTTTAATATTTTCTTATTTAGGAGGTTCTGCACACCAAAATATTCGATTTGCCGAATAACTGTGAAACGCGAATTATTAAAAAATGTTCTTTATTCAGGGTTGCTTATTGATAGACCTTGATTTTCAACGGGTATTCGGATAATATATACTAATTGCCAAGAGTCCGTCAGTCTGTCCGTCTGTTTGTCTGTCCGTCTGTTTGTCTGTCCGTCTGTCCGTCTATCCGTCTGTCACGCTTTTTTCAGGCAATTCCCGAATGGAGAGAGACATAAATCTGGTTCATGGATCGATCGTTTGATAAAACTCGCTGGAAAAATCATATTTTCCGAAAATGTTCTGAAGAGATGGTGGCTCCACACCAAAATGATCGCATTGTAAAATGATAGAAAAGCATGCTTTGCGATAATCTAGAAGCTTCAAATTCGGTGTATAGGTAAATCGTTCGAAAGGAAGAAAGTGTGCAATTTCAGATGTCCGATACGTTCTACTGAAGGGGGTGCCGTACACCAAAATTGTCGATTTACCGAATAAATGAGAAGCAATTCGACTCCTTTAAACTTTGCTAGAGGCTTGAAATTTGGTATATGAACTAATCATTTGATGAAAACACCCACGACAAATGTATGTAGTTTTTCAGAAATGTTCGTTTAAGGGAGTACTCCAGAGAAAAACGTTCGAAAGATGAATTGATGAAAAAACATGCTTTGGGATGAGATAGTGATTTCAAATTTGGGTGTACCAGTAGATAATTTGGAAAGAAGAAAATGCACAATTTCAGTCTTTCAATATTTTCTACTTTAGGATGTGCCGCACACCAAAATCTTCGATTGTCGGAATAAAGGAGAAACGTTCCTTCTAAAACGTTATAAAGGCTTGATATTTGGTATATGAGCGAATCATCTGATAGAAAACTGATAGAAATAGGAAATGATAAAAATATCATGCTTTGCGATGGGATACAGACTTCAAATTTGGTGTACGGTTAAATAGTTGGAAAGGAAGAAAGTGTGCGATTTCAGTTTTCCAACATTTGCTATTGTAGGGGGTGCTGGTGCTGCTCACTAAAATATTCGATTTGACAAATAAATGAAAAACGCCTCCATTACAATGTGGTAGTGATTTGAAATTTAGTAAATGGGTTAATCATTTGATAGAAAAAACCAAGATGAAAACGTTTTTATCAAAAATGTTCTACTAAGAGGGTGCTACACAGGAAAACATTCGAAAGGTGAAGTGATAGAAAAAACATGCTTCACGATAGAAAAGAGACATCAAAATCGGTGTACACGTAGATAGTTTGAAAGGAAGAAAGTGTGCAAACTAAGATTTTCAATATTTGCTACTTTAGGGGGTTCCGTATACCAATATGTTCGATTTTCCGAATAAATGAGACACGCTTGCTTTTAAATGTGATATAGGCTTGATATTAGGTATATAGACCAATCATCTGACAAAAAACCCCAAGAGTTTTTCAAAAATGTTTATTTATGGGTGTGCTCCTCAGGAAAACGTTCGAAAGGGGGAAATGATAAAATAGTGTGCTTCTGGATATGATAGAGACTTTAATTCGGTGTACCGGTATATAGTTCGAAAGGAAGAAGTGCGCAATTTAAGTTTTCCAATATTTTCTTCTTTAGGAGATTCTGCATACAATAATATTCGATTTGCCGAATGAATGTTAAACGCAAATTATTAAAAAATTTACATTATTCATTGGTTGCTTATTGCGAGACCGTTAATTTTCAACGGGTATTCGGTTAGTATTTAAATATTATTCTAAGACGCATGGAAAATATCTTTTATCACAAACATTCGAACGGTGTCAAATCTTCCTTCGCAAAAAATATTCATTTAGAATCGAACTTTGAAATGAATTATTAACTTTCCGATTCCGGCAGTGAATCCCTAAGTGATTGATGAAACAGCTGCGAAAATATCCCCAACGAATGCAGCAACAATCTACATTTTTCGCCTTTTTGTCAATGCTTAGAAAAATAGCTTTAACGGAATGGATGAACTCATTCTCTTTTAAATTCTTAAGATGGAAGCATAATGGGAAATAGTTTTCAATATGATTATTCGGTGCTTTGCTACGGATATTTTAAAATTATGTAACGGGAAATGACAGACAGCTCTTGAATTTAAATTCACTTTTAGGAAAGGCAATTTATTGTAGGAAATGCATTGCTAGCATTTTAAAACTTTACGACTTTTACGTTTTCTGATCTCTAAAATTTTCATAAATTAAAAGCATTTTTTGATAAGGAACAATGACTGACAAAATCTTCTTCTTCTTCGAGCCAGACCGCCCGACCAACCCGAAGGTGTAAGGTATCATTTTTCGAATTTAGTCAATTTTTTTTATATTTTACAAAATCGCAATTTCAGCGTTTCCATCTTTCTTATATATAAATATACATATTTGTTGAAGAAAAACATTTGGTATTGCCATTAAAAATAATTTATATTGAACGCGAGAGTCTCCATTATGGTAACACACAACTCATCCCGGAGAGGTGACGCAGTGAAGGTCTTTACAAAATGAATTATAATTGCTTATTGAGTAGTTTAAAATTTAGTTTATACATATATTTTCCAAAGGTAAATAAATTATTAGACTACATAAGTTTCTTGTTTGTGCATCATGGGTCTCAGAAAATTGATTTAAAAATAAAATGCGATATCTATCCCGGACAAACGCTTATTATGAAATTAGAAATATAAAAAAATAATTTCAATGTTTGTTGATCCTAGTGAAAAACAGCAATATACGTTTTTAGAATTAGAATATTAAATTATGCCTATTAGAATAAAAGAAATCAATAAAATCAAAGTAACACATTTGAATCGCAAAAACGTGCACGTTAATATCCACAGGAGCATTTTTTAATGTCAATGCATGTTGTTCTTTATTTGTTATATGTACGAAGCCTAGTGAGAGCGGGCGCGCTTAAAATTGAGTCTATCACCCTGTTACAGTTCCTTTTATTCATTGAAAATGTGATTCTGCACATATGTGCGCAATTTTACGCATACGTGCATATTTCCATCTTCCTACCTATTGCAGTTCTCTAGTAAAATGTATCACAAAATTCAGTCACATGTTGATTTCGCTTTGTTAGGAATGGAGCATGAACTTATCTTCTCACGTCCACAACAATGCCATTTTAAGAAGAAATATATCTCTTTTAGGCATTGCAACAATAAAACATTTTTCAACAAGGACTTTAAGTTCAGGTCACTATAACTTCAGCCTAAAACAAAGATAGAAAATATAACACAGTCCGAAAATTACACAAAAAATGTATGTTTCCTGCACAGCCCTAAAAGTTTATGTAATGAATACTTAATTTAGTGAGTTCTAAATAATACATACCAGCGAAATTTTTTCTTTCAAAATGCAAAATGATTTTACCTGTATACAAGAAAATAAAAATTATATTACTTATTACTTTCCCTGCAATACATGGTAATGTATAGGGAAAGTATCGAGATCGTGTCGAAAATCGCAGCTCGAATTTTCGACGAATCTACACGTTTTGACACCTCTAGAATACGAAAAATATGTTTTAGCGTAACGTCTGTGTGTGTATGTGTGTCTGTGCATCTGTCTGTCTATGCAATGTATGCATCCACTCTAACTCAAAAACTAATGGACCAAATTTCATAAAGTTTGGTAGGTAAGTAACTGAGGTCTGATCCTGATGTAGTTTTTAGTACGATTCCGGATAAAAGAACTCGCCTTTGTTCCGAAATAGCCCTAAAATATATAACGTAAACTCTCTAGCTAAAATAGTAATTGACCAAATTTCACAAAATTTTGTAAATAAGTCACTTGTGGGATTCTCTGGTGATGATTAGATTTTGGTACCATTCGGAAAAGAACAACCTGCCTTTTCTTACGAAATAGACCGCAAAAATCGCTAAAATTTAAAATTAAAAAACTACGTCTGCTCAAATGTGTCAATTAAATGCTTATTTTATGAGTAATTTTTAACGAAGAAAATAATAATACCAACTCTAATACTCTAGGACTAACCGTTCTCGAGATATTTGAGATTTTTGGTATTTTTCTCACGCAAACTTTGGGAAATATCTAATTACCATACAAAAACAAAAATGGAAATAAAAGTGCAGATTTAGTGTTATTTTGTGCAATTAAACTCGATTTAATTATTTATAAAAGAAGTAAAGAAAAAATGAATTTAATCTGCAGAGAAAGTCAAGTTCTGCCCACATCAGATTTTGTTACTGTTGTTCTCACTATGTAGTACATATTTACTCCATGCTCAGATTATTGTTATTTCATTAAGAGTACGTTTCTACGGTAATTCTAACTGAATTAGTTTTTGTTTGTACTAACTCATAATATAAAACTTGAATTTTATTTGAAAATATTCCTCGAACAATTTATTCAATGCTTCCCCGAATTCTTTCACAAAATATTTATATTCAGAAACAACATCAAATGATTCATTAACGTTCTGAAACGAGAAACGCATACCACGTGATGAATAAATAATCTTCGAACATATTCTGAATGTTAGAAGAAACATCCTAATTAATTTGGCAGATATTTTCAATATTATGAAAAATTTGAAATTATGAATTCAATATTATGAAATGTTCATGAAGAGCTGTGCGTATATGCATGAATATATAAAAAGACCCTCAAAATCCTACCAATGGGTACCTAAGGTTTCAAATATTGGAATGCAATTCAGTAATGCCACAATTCAACAAATCTGATGTGGGCAGCACATGACTTTCTCTGCAGATTCAAATTCATATTTTCCTTATTTCTTTAATGATTCCTTGAGATTAATTGCACAAAATAACCCTAAATTTGCATTTTTAATTCCATTTTGTTTTTATTTAGTAAATAGACATTTTCCCAAAAGCGGCGTAACAAAAATACAAGAAATCTCAAATATCTTAAGAACAGTTAGTCCTAAAGCATAATGGAGTGTGTTATATTCTTTTCCTCGCCAAAAATTGCGTAAAAAAGAAGAATTTAATTGATACGTTTGAGAATACGTAGCTTTTTTTTTTCTTAGATTTTGGGGATTTTTGCAAACCATTTCGCAAAAAAGGCTGGTTCTTCTTTTTCGAATCGTATCAAAATCTAATCAACACTAGAGTATCCCACAAGTAACGTATCTACCAAATTTTGTGAAATTTGTTCAATTAGTATTTTAGCTAGGGTAGATACATCAAATTTTTGCGGGCCATTTCGTAAAAAGAGACAGGTTGTATCTTCCGAGTCATACCATAATCTAATCAGCACCTGAGTATCCTACAAGCAACTTATTTAACAAATTTTGTGAAATTTGTTCAATTAGTATTTTAGCTAGAGTGGATACATGAAATTTTTACGGGTCATTCCGCAAAGAAAGGCGGGTTCTGCTTTTATGAATCCTATCAAAAACTAATCAGCACCAGGGTCTCACCCAAGTGACTTACCTACCAAATTTAATGAAATTCAGTCCAATAGTTTTTGAGTTAGAGTGGATACATACATTGCATAAATAGACAGACAGACAGACACACAGACAGACACACAGCACACACACAGACGTCACGCTAAAAATAGTTTTTTCGTATTCTAGAGGTCTCGAAACGTGTAAATCCGTCGAAAACTCGAGTTGCGATTTTCGGCATGATTCCAATACTTTCCCTATACATTACCATGTATTGCAGGGAAAGTAAGAATCTTTAATTGAAAAATTCAAAAATTACAGTAGCTACTAAATGCAAAACGTTCAATTTAAAAAAAAAGACTTATATACCCGTCTTTACTTCCTAAAATACAGCAAATTGATAAGCTAAGCATTGGGAGAAATTGGATTAGAAACTAAATTGTCAATTAGGAAAATTTTTGCAAACGCATAAAAGCAGAAATAACAATAATGCAGCATACGGCTGTTTCGAGGATACGCTGGATCCCCTTCATCAGAGCAGCAGGGAGATTATATACCCAATACCTGGATTAAGAGAGAGGATTTTTACTGGACTGTTCTTCATGCTGCTGCCTGTTTGGATCTCGCTTAATCCATGTCTTGGGTATACAATCCCCTTGTTCACTAACTCCTCTTTTGCGCTCATTCCACTTTTGAACTTTAGTTTTGTTTGTTCTCTTGCACTGATGAGGAGGATCCAGCGTATACTCGAAACAGCTGCATTCTGTATTATTGTTGTTATTTGTGCTTTTATACTTTACTCAAATTTTCCATATCCTTTGCACAAAGTGCATTGTACTTATAAATTGTCAATATTTGACATCAAATTTAGACAACATTACCTCTTCAAAACATAAATAGCCCCCCATGACTTTTGAAAGAACTTCAATCACATTTGGCATAAAGTCAAAAAGATTTTGGCAATCGTTAAGATACCTTTTGATGCAACCGTATAACAACAGAACCACGATATTGGCCGGCGTTCTGTCCCGATGGCCGATCGAACTGACCACATGAAATCCGCTGGTTTTAAATAAAATACTTTTTTGAAATATGTAATTATTCTTAAATCATCTGAAATTTGCAAATATTGACACTTAATCAAGGATACAACAAATTGGTAATAACATATATCGCACTATTTAAATGACAGATTACAAATTATATCACTTTAAAAGCTTCGCAGAATTCTGAAATGAAATTGGGACCCGAAAGAGAATGTTACCTAGTAACATTGGATAGAGTCAATCTAATATTTTGTTCCGAGACACTTGATTAAACGTGTTTTGCTTGTTAATGGCTGCCCGCTTATGTGACTGTCCTGTAAACGCTGTACCAAAGTAATTTCGATTAGCTTATGTTGATGGATGGATTCCTGGTGACTTGGAATGAAGAACAAATATATATGGAGTAGAGTGGTTAAAAGGGTGAACAGAAAGTTCGGATTAGACTGAATACCACTTTTATTTCATAACTTAGTTAAATAAGTGATGCTACTGTTCATATCTCAACGTTTAATTTCATTCATTTATTATTAAAATAATTTTCACTGTGTACTAGAATTTTTACTATCTCACACTATGTGATATAGTGTAGAGAATGTATAGTTTTCACAAAAATTTCCGGTTTCGAGATTTTGATGCGAATAAATGTTTTTTAAAACGTCCTGAACACGTTTTGTGATTATATTTGGAGCGATGTCTGTGGTCGATATTTTGTGTACACACTAACGGCCACAAATATTAATGGATTTTCATGAAATTTTATATCTGGCTTTGTTATTAAAAATCTAGAACTGGATAAAATTATTTTTAAATTCGAGCAGAAACTACGAAATGTATTAGACATTTTATATTGTGTTTAATATTGCAGCATAAGATAAAATTTGACATAATCACGCATAAATGGGTTTAATGATCACGAGACTTACTAGCTTCACTAATTGCTGTAAAAGATAGCCACGATGCAATTTTGGTTTGTGATGTCATTATTCCCCTCGGGGGTACATTATCAAATATGGTATCAATCGACAGATTTTTTCAAGGTTTTTAATGAAGGGTAGCACGCTATAATTGTAATTATTTAGACCCATGATGCCACATTTCCAAAATAAATCTTATGAAATTAAAGAAAAAAGCCAAACTACTGAAAACGGATTCTGGTCACACTCCTGCTAATTTTCTAATTATTTTTTGTACAAGAAGAAAAGTATCTGTGTGTCTCATATCAAATATACTAGCAATATTGAACATTTTAGTTCTTTCTAAATATCATTATTATACATCCACATGCCGGAAACATTAAGTAAAATTTCAATATGAACTTTATAAAAGATACATATGCTTTTCCGCGCTTGGAGTAACTGATATACATTATGGATATTATTGACAAATATAATTTATTGCAACCCGCCTTCACTATGTTGTAAAAAAGGTACGACTTTACGAAAATGCACTTACCCACAAAGACAAAAATACGCCTGTATAGTATTCAGAATTTCAACAACCTTTTTTATATTAACGTTAGTTGAACTTCATATGCAATACTCAACCGTATGAAACTAAGAAAACTTCAATGATAAAATTTTCAGAGAATATGAATCAGTAAATATCATACAATTGTTCTCTCCCTAAAATTATCCAAGGCAGACTGACAGCACAGCATTGCTTCAGTAATTCAAAATAAGTCAGTTGCAATCGATTAATTTTAATACTGTAACGATAGGAACTGGTGTTCCTTCCCAAAAGTCCATATTAACCAAACTCACAATATTTACCTTGAATAAACAGTTTGAATGACCTAGATATTTTAATTTTATCATATTTATAATGACTTGTATTAAAAGTACTGTGAACAAGAAAAGTCGTTCCTTTAACTAATTACTAAACATCTTCTGTTACCAACAAAGTCGGTCGAGTTAGGCAAATGTTATTGAATTAAGGAAAACGATATCTATCTCCATGAGGTTCTGCAACCAAGCCATCCTCGCCAACGGCCCTACCGTGCTGAAGGCACCGGTTCTCGTTAGATCACCGAAATCAAGCAGCATCGGGCGCGGTTAGTACTTGGGTGGGTGACCAACTGGGAACACCACGTGCTGTTGACACATTTCGGGCGCGGTAGCCCGGTGATTTGCGCGCTGGATTTGCAACAACTGTCGCCGTATTCATGTGTACGATCACGTTAAACATGTGGGTCCGTAAGTCCTTCCGAGAGGTTGGTGGTAGGGGAAGGAGGGTACGGCCCTTGTGGATGCCTCCCCCACTGCGTTCCGGTCCAAATTGGGTGGCACTTCCAGACCGTTCAAACGGTTACCTTACACCTTTCTGGTAGGTCGGACAGTCTGGGTCTCAAGAACAACAACCAAGCCAGCCAACAAGATTTCAAAGTCCTAATATATTCCCCTAGTACAGCACCATGAATCTGTTTTACTTCCATCGAAGCTCATTATCACGAATCTGTTTTACTTTCATTGAAGCTCATTATCGTGAGTCAGTTTACTGATGTAGTCGTTAGCTCATCGTTAACAATAAGTATATAAGAAATAGGAAAGACAAAATATATATCTCTGCAGAGGACAATGTTATTATCAATATGAAACGAAGTTGTATTCATAAAATCAAAAATAGATCAACTGGAGTCTGGTTCAACCCGACTTTCTCATGTCAGAATCCTTTTTTTTTTCAAATTTTGCAAAAAAAATTTTGAAAAATCGGTTTTGTGGGTTTAAATAATTGCAACTATAGCTTGTTACCCTTCACTTTAAAGGGCTTGAAAGAAATTATTTCGATTGATGCCACACTTGACAATGTACCATCCTGGTGGATAACTTACCTCCTGAATGAAGTCACGATAATGAAGTCACGATATAGGCGCTAATGAAGTCACGATATAAAAGTTTTTTATCGCGACAATTTTTCGCAACGATGTTTGAAACTTATAAATCTCGCGGTCATTGTTCCACAAATTAACCCTTTTAAGCATGATTATGTCAAATTCTGTCCTATGCTACCATGTTACATAAATATAAAATTTCGAATAAATTTCGAAGTTTTACCTCGAATTTGAAAAAAAAAAATCCTATCTAGTTCTAAGTTTTTGATAACAAAGCCGGATATAACGTTTCGGGAAAATCCATTAATATTCGTGGCCGCTATGTTGTTCACAAGAAATCGACCACAGACATTCATACAGACAGACAGACAGACGGTCATCACTCCAAAAATAATCAAAAAGTATTCAAGAGATCTTAAAACATATATTGGCATCAAAATCTTGAATTCGAAAGTTTTCGCGAAAACAATACTTGCTATATACTATATTACATAATTTGAGAAAGTAAAAATTTTAAATCCAATACATTTCTCTATTTATTGCTCACTAACACCAAATATCCAAAACTGAAAAGCAATAAGAGATGTTCAAGGAAAATGTATATTATATCAATGCAAACTATGTTATCACTTCCATTATGCAACTAAGATGTATTCTTATAACTCTAAATTATTATTCTTACTTTTACCTACACTAATTTTTACCCGTTGTACTTTACGCTTTTTCAGATAATCTTGATCAAGCTTGTAACTGGTTACTAACGATGTTACCCTTGTCATGTAAACGTAGACAGGGTGGAATTCCGATTAGGGATCCTGATGGATGAATTCTTGGGAACGGGGAATTCGAGATAAATATGCGCGAAAAAGTTTTAGCAGTAGGAAACTTCCTAGGAAATGTATTTGTACTATATATATTTGAAATATATTCCTAGGAATTATACATTGTACACGTACGTTTTCTTATATTTTAAACATTTTAAATGTATAATTCCATTATTGTATTTTTAACTTTACTATAATAATTTCCATGTTATCTTAAATATTGTATCCAGAATGAGTTCAAATTGGTGGGAAAACTAGTTGATCAGAAGAGAAAAGATCAGGATGATACAAAGGTTTGATTCTGTACAAAGCAAATGACAAACAATTGTGATTTGTTTTTCTCAGAATCTTTTCTAGGAAATATATTTGTACTATATATATTGGAAATAAATTTCTAGGAATTATACATTGTACACGTACGTTTTCTTATATTTTAAACATTTTAAATGTATAATTACGTTATTGTATTTTAACTTTACTATCATCATCTCCATGAAATCTTAAACATTGTATCCAGAATAAGTTCAAATTGGTGGGAAAACTAGTTGATCAGAAAAGATCAGGATGATACAAAGGTTTGATTCTGTACAAAACAAATGACAAAAAAATATGATTTTCTTTCTCAGAATCTAATTTATGTTAAAGAAATATAAAGAACGCTATGTTTTTTGCAGAAAACTTTATTACCATTACAATTTTAATATTTTCTCATCTACAATGATCTTAAATGAATTTGCAATAAGTGTCGCATTGTTCAAATTGTTTGACTACTAAATATTTGCAAATATAGCTCCCAAAATTGAAACATCTAGTAAAAATGTATAAATAAAAAAATTTTCAAAATATTCTCCATGCTTGCTCATGTGGACTTGGGGCAGCTCTCTCAGAATCTAATTTATGTTAAAGAAATATAAAGCACGCTATGTTTTCTGCATAAAACTTTATTAACATTACAATTTTAATATTTGCTCATCTACATTGATCTTAAATGATTTTACAATCAGTGTTGCACTGTTCAAATTGTTTGATTACTACATATTTGGAAAAATGGCTCCCAAAATTGAAGCATCTAGCAGAAATGTATACATAAAACATATTTTAAAATATTCTCCATGTTTGCTCATGTGGACTTGGTGCAACTCTCTCAGAATTTAATGTATGTTAAAGAAATATAAAGTACGCTATGTTTTCTACATAAAATTTTATTAACATTACAATTTTAACATTTTCTTATCTATACTGATCTTATGATTTTGTAATCAGTGTTGTACTGTTCAAATTGTTTGACTTCTACATATTTGCTAATATGGTTCCCGAAATTGAAACATGTAGCAGAAATGTATACGCAAAACGTATTTTAAAACAATCTCCATGTTTGATCATGTGGACTTTGTGCAACTCTCAGAATTTAATGTATGTTAAAGAAATATAAAGCACGCACGCTATGTTTTCTGCATGAAACTTTATTAACATTACAATTTTAATATTTACTCATGTAAATTGATCTTAAATGATTTTACAATCAGTGTTGCACTGTTCAAATTGTTTGACTACTACATATTTGCAAATATGGCTCCCAAAATTGAAACATCTAGCAGAACTGTATAAATAAAAAAAATTTCAAAATATTCTCCATGCTTGCTCATGTGGACTGGGGGCAACTCTCTCAGAATTTAATGTATGTTAAAGAAATATAAAGTACGCTATGTTTTCTGCATAAAATTTTATTAACATTACAATTTTAATATTTGCTGATCTACATTGATCTTAAATGATTTTACAATCAGTGTCGCACTGTTCAAATTGTTTGACTACTAAATATTTGCAAATATGGCTCCAAAATTGAAAAATTGAGCAAAAGTGTATTTCAAAATTGCAAGAAATACAGGGAACTTTTATTATGTTTTGCAACGTTAGATTTTATTTACGGTATTTCATCGCGGAGCAAAGAATTATGTTCATGTAATACAGGTTTGAGTGAATCGTATATCTCCGCACAACTCCAACCAATCTTCCAATTATTGTACTTCAACGACTTCGAGATTACGTCTTGGATTTCTCTAAAGCATTTACCTACGGAGGTGCGATAATTACTGCAATATATTAGTCTGCGATCAATAAAAGCGTTCACACTGAAATAAAACATTTTGTTTCATAAATTTTTGTAGTTTCTATTTGGGTATGTGAATGAGTAGTATTGAAGGGGCACATCATGTATAAATATGCATTTCTTATTAGTTTTAACCAATGATTTCATTATAATGTGATATCATCTTGCATGATTACTACAGAATCGATATACAATAAAAAAATATTTTATATTTTATCTGCAGACTAGTATTAAATTCTGTCGAAAACAGGGAAACTAACACTTTAAAAATGTTGCTGCAACTTTTTTAATAGTTTTATTTTATTTAAAGATATATAGTGCTCAGCGTCGAAAGGTTGTCTCAATTGAATAAATATGTGTGCACTTAAAAACGTTGCTGCAATTTTTTTAATGGCTTTTATTTCATTTAACGATATATGGTGCTTAGCTTCGAAAAGTTGTCTCAATTTAATATATACAAGGTGTATATAAACAGTTTTGACAAAATAAGAGGGGTGATAGTACCCATCAAGATGAACAATATTTACAATGGAACCTAGGGTCGCATTCCACTCTAAGTGTCAAAAAAGCGTAAAGTTAAAGTTGAACTTTCAACAGTGAAAATAAGGAGAATTAACGTAATCATGAGTTGTACAATCCCATTTAATTACACCAGAGAAAAACTCAAAGTAGATGCTCAAAGTGACGGTCAAGGGTGCCGTTACACAATTCACACCGGCGAATGAACGACTAGTGCACCCTCTGGAAGACACCTGGTGACGTGTTTATCATGTCCGCTGCAACAACGATTCTTGTGACGAGATTTTCTACGGAGTCCACAGGCGTCTCGTACGCCAATGATTTTATGTGCCCCCAGAAGTCCAGTGAGTTGAGGTCCGGTGAGTGTGGAGGCCTAGCCACAGATCCACAACGTCCAATCAGCCAATCAGCTGAAACTGTCGCTGCTGCTTCTTGTCACTGGAAATTTGCATACAGTACATTCTTGACGTTGATGTTCTGAAGATGTGATACTTTTCTGGTTCGACAGCTATGTCGTCCGAAGTGGCGACTTGTGCTTGTTAGACGTGTTTCGAAATTACTCTTTTCTGACACTCAGAGTGAAATGCGACCCTAGGTTCCATGATAAATATTGCTCGTCTTGATGAGTACTATCACCGTTCTTATTTTGTCAAAACTGTTTATATACACCCTGTATATGTGGATTTTAAAAATGTTGCTTTAACATTTTTAATGAGTTTTATTTCATTTAATGATTTATGGTGCTTAGCGTCGAAAGGTTGTCTCAATTGAATAAATATATGTACACTTTAAAAACGTTGCTGCGACTTTTTTAATGAGTTTTATTTCGTTTAACGATATATGGTGCTTAGCGTAGAAAGATTGTCTCTATTAAATAAATATATGTGCACTTTAAAAATGTTGCTGCTATTTTTTTTAATGAATTTTATTTTATTTAACGATATATGGTACTTAGCGTCGAAAGATTGCCTCAATTGAATAAATATATGTGCACTTTAAAAATGTTGCTTCTACATTTTTTAATGAATTTTATTTTATTTAACGATACATATGGTGCTTAGCGTCGAAAGGTTGTCTCAATTGAATAAATATATGTACACTTTAAAAATGTCGCTGCGATATTTTTACTGAGTTTTATTTGATATAACGATATATGGTGCTTAGCGTCGAAATGTTATCTCAATTGAATAAATATACGTACATTTTAGAAATGCTGATGAAACTTTATTTTAATGAGTTTTATTTTATTTAACGATATATGGTGCTTAGTGTCGAAACATTGCCTCAATTGAATAAATATATGTGCACTTTTAAAATGCTGCTGCTACATTTTTTAATGAATTTTATTTTATTTAACGATATATGGTGCCTAGCGTCGAAAGGTTGTCTCAATTAAATAAATATATGTACACTTTAAAAAGGTCGCTGCGATATTTTAATGAGTTTTATTTGATTTAACGATATATGGTGCTTAGCGTCGAAATGTTGTCTCAATTGAATAAATATATGTACATTTTAAAGATGTTGCTGCAACTTTATTTTAATGAGTTTTATTTTATTTAACGATATATGGTGCTTAGCGTCGAAAGATTGCCTCAGTTGAATAAATATATGTGCACTTTAAAAATGTTGCTGCTACATTTTTTAAAGAATTTTATTTTATTTAACGATATATGGTGCCTAGCGTCGAAAGATTGCCTCAATTGGAAACCGAGCCAGTTACGTAGGTCTTTCTCGTGGTTAAACCTTTCAAATCCCTGATCAGACTTGAGGGAATGTTCTGAGGGATTTTACACGTCACCCACCTCTCCAGTTTCTCCACTGCGAATAAAAAATCGAAAATGCAGCTTAGTTAGGTTCGCTCCAGTAGTCGATATTTTACATATGAAAATGCTCAACATTCTAAGCCCTCGGAAGGTACTTAAGGGTCTGTGCAGATATTAAAATTTAATATATGCCCAGGAGGTAGGAGGGGGATTGAATAATCGTCTACAATAAGTTTTCTGGCATAATTTTGAGTGCAATTTTGTGTAGGCTGTCCGATAATATATGTCGATTGTTGATACTATAAGTGTGCAAAGATTAAATCTTGTAGGTCACCGGGGGGTTTCTGATGGTCATGAAAAGTCTTTTTGAGAGCGTCATTTTCTCCAACCCCGAAGGGATAAATCGAATATACGACTCAGCCAGGTCCAGTAGCGTAGTCGGTACTATAAGAGTATAAAGATTTAGCCTTCTAGATCACCGGTAAGGTTCTGGAGGGTCTGTAAAGTGAAAGCACGTTAGACGGGTTATACAATATACCTAGTGCTAATATAGTGACAGCAAACTTCAGAAATATATGCTACGTCTTATTTTCAAAACTCTGTTAAAAATGGAGTTCTCATAACTAGGGTTGTGCTCCACTTGTAGAAACAAAAGTGCATAGCCAAATATCGCGGGGGACCAACAGCGCTCCTCCCGCAGTCAGGGAGGAGTACACCGCACAACGATGCAGCACAGCCGCTGCAATCGGACACGGAGCTCGCACTAGACTCCAGTAATCGTTTGGACAGAGGGAAGGAAGTATCAAGGTGCACTTGATATTGTCCGTTGGCCCTCCACAAGACCGGCGTTAGCGACAGAAATTGCGACTCATGCTTCTCGTGTGATTAATAAAAGATTTCATAAAAAGTTGTTTTTGTGATTTTGTTGTTAAAAACAAGAAAATTTGCAAATAACGTTACAAATACTTTCAGTAATTCTTTTCGTTATTTATTCAGTACATTTTATTAATTTTTTAATTCATTTATCATTAGATATGGATAAGTGGTTGGAACACGGAACAAGAAAAGAACTAAAACGTAATGTGGAAAGTGTTTAATTGGCAAGTACTTCTCAAGACACTAGCATTTTGGATTAAACACTAAAAAGGACCAGTACTTATTTGCTCAAAGAGAGAAAAAAGGGAAAATGCTGCGATGAATATATTAAATATGGATTTTTGTATATAGGATATTAAAATTGTCCTACACCACAATGTGTAGTATATGAAGATGTATTATCCAATGGCTGCATGAAACCTTTCCTACATTTACGACATTTACAAACGAAACATGCCAATTATAAAAACAAGGAATATAATTTTTTTAAACGGTTGACGCATATTAAGAATAAGTCGAATTTGACATCGTACATCTTGTCATCTAACAAAGATCTCGGAAATTCCGATGAAGCTAGTTACCGTAGTGCTGAATGTGGCAAAATCATACCATAGCTGAGAATTTGATTAGTTCATGTATAAAATATGCTGTTCGATGTATGCTTGGAGAAGAACAAGTACCGAAAATAAACAGCATTCCTCTTACAAACAATACAATATCTCGAAGAATGCAGGATAAGTTTTGTGATGTTGAGATGACATAATTAACAGAATTAAAAATTAAATTTTTCGCTATTTAAGTTGCTGAAAGCACAGATGTCACTAATTTTGCTATTTTTCTTATTATAGCAAGGTATTTGATCGATAACGAAACTGAAGAGAATTTATTACTATGTCACTCTTTGTCAGAACGAACAACAGGTGATGATATATTTAATGCTATTGATTGTTATTTCAAAGATAAGGGCATGGATTGGTCTAACTGTTGTGAATTATGTACCGATGGTGCCAAGTCTATGTCAGGTACTTACTCCAGTCGTAGCAGTCATGCCATGAAGTTAGCTCCTAATATAATCGGGGCCACTGCTGCATCCACAGACAAAATTTAGCATCTAAGAACCTTTCTCGTGAATTGAAACTTGTTCTTAATGAAGCTGTGAAAAGGATCAATTTTATAAAATCGAGACCCGCAAACTCAAGAATTTTCAAAGCTCTGTGTGACGATATGATTAATCTTCATTCTACGTTGCTCTTTCATACAGAAGTAAGATGGATATATCTTTGTAAAGTCCTTACCAAACTGTTTGAGCTTAGGCATGAGGTACAAGTTTTTTTAAGACCATCCTTTCCAGATTTCTGATTGGTCTAACTGTTGTGGATTATGTACCGATAGTGCCAAGTCTATGTCAGGTACTTACTCCGGTCGTAGCAGTCTTGCCATGAAGTTAGCTCCCAATATTATCGGAGCCACTGCTGCATCCACAGACAAAATGTAGCATCTAAAAACCTTTCTCGTGAATTGAAACTTGTTCTTAATGAAGCTGTGAAAAGGATCAATTTTATAAAATCAAGGCCAGCAAGCTCAAGAATTTTCAAAGCTCTGTGTGACGATATGATTAATCTTCATTCTACGTCGCTCTTTCATACAGAAGTAAGAAGGCTATATCTTGATAAAGTCCTTACCAGACTGTTTGAGCTTAGGCATGAGGTACACGTTTTTTTAAGACCATCCTTTCCAGATTTCATCCAAATTACACGACTATAAATGGCTCCAGGGTCCTGCATATATTTAAGATATTTTCCTAAATAAGTTAAATTTAACGCTTCAAAATGGCTCAATAACGATATTTAGTGTGCCTGACAAAATTGAATCTATGGTTATAAAAATTGATTTTTAGAGTTATTGTATTGAAAATGGTCAACCTGAAGTATTTGAAACTTTGCACAATTTATTATCTGAAAACAAACAACAACGCACCCCGGAAATAAACCAACAAGTAATTGAACATTTACAAGGATTCAAATCAGATTTCCAGAAGTATTTTCCAAAACTTGATAACATAATTTATTGGATTCTAAATCCATATTTCCAGGTAGCTAATTTGTCAATCAAGGAAAAGGAGATGTTGATTGAATTTTCAACTGATACCACTTTAAAATTCCAATTTAAAGCAAAATGTCTTCTTAACTTTTGGTCAGACATTAGCAGATAATTTGAGCTGCTTTCGTAAAGCGCTTAAGTTTCTGTTGACATATACAAGTACGGAGCTTGTGGAAACAGCTTTGTCTTCATATATTTTTATCAAAAATAAGTATCATAATAAGTTGAATACAGTTCCAGATTTAAGATTACACCTGACATCAGTTGAATCCGGTATCTTATGTGCAAAAAACAAGAATAAGGATCACACTGAATACCTTTAAATGCGAAATAAAAGACTTTCAATTAGTTATTTGTACAGTTTGAAATTTTCATCTTTATTATAATTGTATTTATTTTTAAGACATGAACATAAATATATGCTATTTATCCACATATAAATTATATTGTTCTTATTGTTGATTTAAAGTTACAAAACGTCAAATCAACATCATGGTTACTTAATATATTTCTTACATGAGGGGTGCAATCTAGAGAAATGACCTGTAAAGAGGTACGGGAATCCAAAAAGGTTGGGATCCGCTGTACTAGAAGGTATGCCCATCACATGACGAAAATTAGAATTTGCGAAACATTACTCTCCATTTGGCGTCATTTTTATCAATTTGGCAGCATTTTTGTCAGTTTGACAACATTTAAAATAGTCGACTTCCCGCTAAATTTCTCGCCAAACGTTACAGACCCACGAATAGATAAATGGGTTATTCTTATAGTCCACTCTTATATTCTTTTCAAGATATTGAACTTTCAATTGGTCGTCAGTTCATTAATTTAGCGTTGGTTTCATCCATATGACAACATTTAAAAAGTCAGAAAGTTGGAGATATTTCGACAAATTCGTCACCAATATTTTGCCAAACGTTTTGAACGGAAAAATAGGTTATTCTTATACTGGATACTTATATTCTTAACAAGACATTGAATTTTCGTCAATTAGTCGTTATTTTCATTGATTTAGCGTCATTTTTATCAATTTAGCGACATTTTCGTTAATTTGGCAGTATTTAAAATGTCGCCAAGCTGGAGATATTCCGCCAAATTCGTCACCAAATCTAGCCAAGCGTTCTGAACGGATAAATAAGTTATTCTTACAGCAGATAAATGACTATTGACGGTCAAATGCAAAAGTATTACCCGAAGTATTTTTTCTCATGAATGGAATGAGCTAGATCCACGAGATTGATGGCACCACATTTATCGCATGATATTACATATGAAGAGCGAACATTTTTCACAATAGTTAATGATTTTTCTTATTTTACATATCTGTGCAAATTAATTCGAGCAAAGTAAAAAAACACTATTTTTCCAAACCTATGCCTTTATATCATTCTATGCCTTTGTATATACTGATAAATACCTTTATTAGTATGAAGTATGTCCTCCTTTAGCAGAAATTACCCCTTGAATCCGTTTTGGCATTGATTCCACTAATTTAGTGCCAATATGTTTGAATTCATCATCAGGGAATCACACGTTGATAGCAGTAGGTATCATGCAGTCTTTGGTTGTACAGTCCATTTTACCTAAACGCCTCTTCAAAATATTCCACAAGTTCTCAATTGGATTCAAGTCTGGTGAATTGCCAAGCCAATCAAGTAAATTAATTTTATTTTCCAGCATGAAAGTCTTGACCAATTTTGAATTGTGACATGGGGCCAAGTCATGCTGAAATGTCCCGTCAAAAGTTTGCAGGAATGGAACAATCTTACGTTGTAATATTTCTATGTACTTGGATGAATTCATCATACCTTGAACAGGAACTGAGCTTCCAGTGATATTTGCTGTGAAAAAACCCCAAAACATTTGTTACACAGGGTGTTATACACTTTGTTGGACATGCTGAGGTCTTAAAGGTTCACAGTTGCTTCGTCTAACGACAGTTGCTTTATAACCCTGCACAAATAAATGA
This sequence comes from Amaurobius ferox, assembly GCA_951213105.1. NCBI lineage: Eukaryota > Metazoa > Arthropoda > Arachnida > Araneae > Amaurobiidae > Amaurobius > Amaurobius ferox. The sequence goes on along the minus strand of OX578139.1, from coordinate 57,578,202 downwards.
GTTTCATCACTGAAAATTACCTTTTTCCAGTCGTCAACAGTCCATGATTTATATTTTTTGGCCCGTGCTAAACGATTTATCTTCATTTTAGCATTCAAATATTGTTTTTTCGTTGGTCTTCTTGCCTTCCTGCCAACTTCCAGAACCCTACGGCGTACAGTTGAATCACTAACATCGAAACCACCAGCCAATAATTCTTTTTGAAGGTCTCTGCTTGTCTTTGTTGGGTTACTTTTACTATTTCTGATTATAATTTTATCGGTTCTTGGAGTTGTTTTTCGTTTTCTACCACATTTATCACTCCACTCCTTTTTGGAGAAAATATTCCAGACGCATTGCATCGCATAATAATTCTTGAGACACTTGATTACATGTGATTTTTTGATAAATGTATTTGAAAAATGAGCAATATTTCGAGAACGGTTTATGCTAGCGTTATAAAGTTTATGTCGATCGTTTTCCAAGAAAAAATTGCATAAGATATGACTATTTGCGTAATTTCATTAAAGGTTTTGAATGTTTGATGATTTTTTCAAAATTTCACTCAAACATTTAAGGGGATTCTGAACATTCTATTGCGTTTAAAAACAGTAGGCTTCCAGTATTCATGGATTGTAATTTTTGTACCAAATTTCATTCGAATCGCTCCGTTTGTTCGTGAGATATCTTCTCCACAGAATCACTGGCACACACACCCACACAGACATCACATCAATAGCGATTGATTCGTATTCAGGGATGCTTGAAACTTGCTCTCGAGTCGAAAACTCGAATTCGAATTTTCGACCCGTTACAATACTTTCCTTATACATTATATTATGTATATAAGGAAAAGATAATTAGCGTTCTCAAAGAATGTGTAGAATATATTTAAAATGTAGAATCATTAGTTCATTTTCCATGTATTGTCGAGAATAAAGGCGATTTTCGACTGTTCATATATCTTAATCCATACCAGTAATCTATTCACACCCAGCATTATCCTAGCTACATCCTTTACTGCTCTAATAATTCCGAGATTACAGCTTAGTGTCCAAAATATGTTACTCATAAAGATGTGATAACTAAAGCCATATATTATTTTGAAATCACTAAAATCTATCATCATCTTATATAATAAAAGAATACATTTTTCTTTCCTTCTGTATTTCTTTGTGTTGTTGTTGTTGTTGAAACCCAGACCGTCCGACCTACCAGAAAGGTGTAAGGTAACTGTTTGGACGGTCGGGAAGTGCCACCCAATTTAGACCGGAACCCAGTGGGGGAGGCATCCACAGGGACCGTACCCTCCTTCCCCTACCACCACAACCTCTCGGAAGGACTTTCGGACCCACATGTTTAACGTGATCGTACTCCGCATGAACACGGCGGCAGTTTTGGCAGTGGCTGGAATCGAACCCGGGCCTACCGAGTGCAACTCCAGCGCGCTAACCAATGGGCTACCGCGCCCCTGTATTTCTTTGTGTGTATAGTGCGTGTATGTGTGTTTATACTTTATAGAAATATCTAAGCTTCGTACAGCCTTGAAATTTGGTACCAGGCTAGCTAGACTCCTGGTACAACAGACCTCGGCTAAATTAATTAAAATTTGAATTGGTGTTTTAGTTATTTTATGTTGAAGCATGATTTTAAGTGATTTTCATACATATCGGTTTTTGAGTGATAGAAAATATTTTTACAGAGTTTCACCGTCTTGACATCATCGGAAAGATTAAAACCGTTTTTTCTAACGATATTAGAATCGAATTAATATGATATCTCCTTCTTATTTATTAAGAAGGAGTTAAGTACATTAAGTATATCGAAATATGCGTATTTATTTATTTTTTCATTATTATTTGTTTTATTTATTTATTTTTTGCATCTAAAAATGGAAGATTAAATAAAAAAGGAAAAATGCACAATTATATAGTTTGGCAAAAATAAAGGTGAAAATATTCGCATGCAGATAACATTTTTAATTACTCTGTTTTCTGATTTTCTTTTACTTTTCGACTGAAAGCATGGATAATTCGATGCCGTACTACCTCCTGTTGGCCGTTGACATCACTAACTGGACGTTGCAACGAGAGGCAGTGGACACTTGGTCGGTAAGGTAAAGCAAGGTAAATTGCTATGCGTTACTACATATTATTGAAATTAAAGGATTTTGATTAAAACGATATGTGATATTGATTTTGGTTCAAAACAGACGGTTTGAAAATTAAATGGAGGTATCTGTGTCTGTATTAATTATGTAGCGGGTTCTTATTCAGAACTCAAGCAATGTCGGATAATTCGATTTATTAATACTAATAAAAATGTCGAGAAAATACATGCAATCACTTCTTCTTCGACCCAGACCGTCCGGCCTACAGGAAGGTGTAAGGCTTAGTTTGGACGGCCGGGAAGTGCCACCCAATTTAGAGAACAACCCAGTGGGTGAGTCATCCACAGGGACTATTAACTCCTTCCACTACAACTAACTCTCGGAACGGCTTACGGTTCCACATGTTTAACGTAATCGTACTCGGCATGAACACTGCCACAGTTTGGCCAGTGGCGAGAATCGAACTCAGATCGTCGGAGGTCAATTCTTGAGCGCTAACCACTGAACTGTCACTCCCTTAAATGCAATCACTTAAAATACATGCAAAATTTAACTTTAAAAAAATTCAGCTGTACTGTTGAAATTGCTTTAAATGCCTAATACAAAGTAAAAATATAACATGATCATGTAATAGAATACTAAACTGAGCATCAATATGATAAGAGCATGAAATGGATGTGGACAAAAGCAGATTTTAGATATGAATATATTTCGTTTTCCTACCGAGTAATTATTTAAAAAAAAATGTTCATTTCAAATACGTAATATTTTTATGCATTGCTATCAGCATAATTTTAGTGAGTATATTATTACTTTCAATATTTATTTCTTGTAATGAATTATATAAAATAAGTAGTTTTTGGAAATAGATTGCAAGTTCACAAAAATTGTCGCACATGTAAATATATAATCGACAATATGCTGCGAAATTTGAAGAAGTCTTCCGAATGCATTGAAAATTTTGCAACGCCAGTTCCTGTACCGCGTTCTACTCGAGGGAAATATTTATGTCCACATAAGGAAACACAATGTTTAAATATTCTCGTCTACTATCGAAAGACATTCCCGTGCTCCAGCCACTCTAATATTACATAATAGTGCGCAACAACTTTTTTTATAGGTACCTTATGTATTTGAGTGCGTACAGCCTGATAGAAGGGAATGGTATAGAACAAATAATTTATTCCAAATTCGACACAAAAAAATAAATTTTTATTGATCCACTCAATAGAAAATCTTATATCGCCTGAAAGAAAAGAATAATAAGCATAAAAACAGATAAATACAAACGAAATTTAGTAATTATAAATACTTAGCTATCAGCAGCATATCTAACCTCATTTATTCTTTGAAAGCATGTGATTAAAAATATATATACATATATCATAAGTAACACATAAAAAATACATTTTCAAGATACAACATTAAAATTAAAGTTTTTCATCAGGGAAACCAAATAATCAAAATAAAACCAATATGCAATAACTAGAAAATATAACAATTGAATGTGTGTGATGGGGTAAAATAATTAAACAACCTAGCTTAAAAAAAGTTAAATATCTTTTAGCTTTAATTAATGGAGGAAATGGTGTTCTGATAACGTAAAAACTAGAAAATGTGTAAAAAATTTGATGTTTATATGCCCGATTTAAAACAAAATCTAAACACTGTATACATATACCTATATCTTAAAGAATATTTAAACTATAAAATAATAGAAACGAACTTTCAAAACGATTTTTAGATAATATGATTCTAATAGAGCACTATTAACCATTTAATTGTTCTATTAGCTACTTCTATGCCAAAAATAAGAAATGAAATATATTCGAATAAGATGTACCCCAAAAAATTTACCACTTCAACTGTAATCTGGAGTTACTTCATGACAAATAAATCATCCCATCAAGAAAATCTGTAAAAAACTTAAGTGAAAATTATTATTTTAAATTTATATCAAGTAAAATAGAAAATATATCGCTCTCTAAACTTCGGGGAGGACAAATATTTTTAATATATGTCCAGGAATTTGAATGCAGCTTCCCAGACTTGTTCTTAGAAAAAGTGAAAAATACTTTTTCAGCTGCTTCTAGAATGTGTATATATATACTCGACATTCTCATACAGGCATGTTTCGAAGTGTTTGGTTCTATTTGTATATATATATATATCTCACACACACACAGACATAGAGGGGCATATTTCCAAAATAATTCAAATGGGGCCAAGAATAGTACTTTTCTGTCTTGAATTCGAAACTTTTCGAGAAAACACTACTTTTTCTATACAAGATTTCTAGGAAACCAGTTAAACACACCTATAACTTTGTTATTAAAGGTCTAAGAGTGTACACGTAATGTCTAACTATACTAAAGTGATAATAACAGTGTTCACAGAGTCTCTAGCGGATAATGAAAAATATTACAATAACTAACTTGGCAGCAAAGACAGGTAAACGAAATAATATAATGGCAAAGCTATAGAACAATGTATAATTTGTAGAAACAGACGCCAGAAATGTACATAACATGTGTACGAAATATGATAAATACCCGTGAAAAAGTCATATCATCAGGGCCTGTAACACGATGGCATTCACAATGCTTATCAACGCTTGCAATAATATTCTTTCTCGAATTCAAATGTGTATTGCTGCTGATGGAGGTCATTTTGAACATGGTGTACATTATATTCCTGTGCATGTAAGTGATAGAACGTTCCTGAATAGGACAGTCATTGTCGATTAACCAGATTGTGTCAAATAAATTATTTTTGTAACCGGTTTTGGTGTCGTTTTCGACTAGTAGGCAATGCTCTACAACTCCATGCTTGACTTTTCTCGTTTATCTCGTTTTGTTACTACGTTATGCTATGAGTTCATTGTGCTACCTTTCTGAATTCTCCGCTAGGGTCGTTGTCAACATCTTTATTCGATAAGGCATGGTCTATAGTTAGACCTTGCCGAGTCTACTTCAAAATAATAAACATAGTATAATACAAGGATATAAACAATATACAGCGTATGTAGCAGAGTCTTTAAAAAGCTCCGCAGTAACTTAAAGGAAGGGAAGTTCCAGGAGTATACACGTTAGGTATATCTATGGTAAAGTGACAGGCAGTCTTACATGTCTTTTTAAAAATCTATAGGGGGCAAGTTTTCTATTTGCCTATATAAATAGATCTAAACGTTGTCACATAAATAGAAACTAAATATAAAATGTGGATGTATGCCTGAAAGAAACACAGTGACGATATCCGATGGAATAAAAGGAATTCTAGATCCCATAGCAAATAATTTAAAAATTTACGATAAAGAACTCTTAAACAAAGCGGGATAGAAGAGGCAGGGCAAATACTATGTAGTAAGGCATATTCTAAATAGTAAGAATCGACAATAAAACTGTTACAGGACACATTTTGCAGATTTTACTATGGTAACAAGAGATTGCAATTTCATCCCAGTAGCTCAACAGTAAATCGTCGGCTGCCCAGTTCGAAGATCCAGGGTTCGATTCCCTGTTGGGGGCAGCAAATAACTTTACAATGGCGCCCGAAAAAATCAACCTTGCAGGTTAGTGCAAAGGTGTCAGAGGTCTGAAAGTGACTCTAGTAGTACGAAAAACGTACGTCGTCGCCAAAATCTCGCCAAGCGTTATGCAGTAAGAAATAAGTTATTCTTACAGCAGATAAATGACTATTGGCGTTCAAATACAAAAGTGTTACTCAGAGTATCTTTTATCATGAATGGAACGAGCTAGATCCACGAGAATGATGTCACCCAATTTATCGCATGGTATTACATATGAAAAGTGAACATGTTTATCAATAGGAAATATTTTTTTTTTATTTTATATAACTTTTTGATATTTCTTTTTAAAAATGTACAATATCTCGAGAACGGCTCATGTTAGCGTTCTAAAATTTATGTCAATTGTTTTCTTATGAAAAATTACATAAGAAATGTCTATTTGCGTAACTTTATTAGTGGTTTTGATTTTTTGACGATTTTTTCAAATTTTCATTCGAAAATTTAGGGGAGTTCTGAACATTCGATTGCTTATAAAAACAATAGGCTTCCAGTGTTTACGGATTGTGATTTTTGTACCCAATTTGGTTCAAATCGGTCTATTCGTTCGTCAGTTATCGTCTCCACAGGCCCACTGACACACACACACACATACTTTCACACACACACCATCACTTCAAAAAGGTTTGATTCGTGATCAGGGATGCTTGAAACGTGCTCTCCCGTCGAAAACTCGAATTCGAATTTTCGACCCCGTCACAATACTTTCCTTATACATTATGTATATAAGGAAAGTAAAAATAGCATCAGGAGGTTAACCTGACGTAAGAATATCAGGAGATGGTCAATCAGATTATCGGTTCACTTCAATCTGACATTAGAGAAAATAGCTCAATGGCAGAGCGTCGGTTGGTCAGTTCGAAAATCCAGAGCTCTGTTCCAGGTTAGGGGCAGCAAGGTTCTTCATAACCTAATGTGTATAGTCATGAATATTTCTCTACAAAAATATTGAGGTGCTTAAGAACTTTCCTGAGAATTATGTACAATAGTAAGAGAAAGTAAATATATACATTACTACCCCATACACCAATGGCAGCAATCTCAATTTCTCAACTTCCATTCTCAGCTCAATAAAGAGTACACTTATCAGCCGTAATGTCAGTCTGCAATGTTGGCTATTTCCGGAGAGTGGCTGTAATACTCACTACATCAAAAGGCATATCTCTATTCGTAATTCCCAAAAGGTGATAGAATTATCCAATGTTACGATATCGGATATCATGTATTCACTGGGATTAAATGAGTAATATCCATTGAAGTCACAAGAAGAAGGTATGTGTGGCTAATATATTTAAATGCTTCTATTAGAGTACGCACGGATTATTACAATTAATAGGGAAGATTAAATTATTATTCCTAGAGTTAATATTTTTTTTAGTTTGGAAAAAAACTGCCAATTTTTTAACTACCAAAAGCTTATAAACTGCCAATTTTTAATCATTATTCTTTTACATAATTTAGTGTGTATAAAGAGAAATGTATGTTTTAAAATCCATATTTATTTCAGTAGCAATGAGAAAAAAGTTCTTTCAATTTTTTTTATTTTGATCTATTTTTTTGGTTTCTTCTGCAAAGTTGACATTTGTTCAAAAGCCATGTCTGCTAGCTCTTGTGTAAAGTTTAAGCATTTTTCTGATTAAGGGTCTTATTATTAAAACATATATCTTGGATTGCATAAAACCTGTGTCCGATATAATACCTACTACAAATTAGAATTTCTTCAAATGAAATAAGTTTTAGTTTAAACATTCAACTTTAATAACCAATTTCCAACTTTTCATAAATATCAATTTTAAAATAATAGATGTTCACATTTCAGAAATGACATATTTATTACCCTAACAAACATATTTCCCCAATAGACTTCTCTATTTACGTCAAGAAATGAAATTGTATTTAATTACTTTTATATGTATGGTTACATACATGAAGAATGTCTTCCTTCACTGGAAATTCTTTTGAGAACCAGGAGGGAAAAACACTGTATATACAGCCATTCCTACTAAGTGAATCTAAAGTTGCCATTTCAGAATTATCGTTTGTTCAGGGTTGCCAAATTGGCGATAAATCGCCAAATCTGACAACCATTAACCGGCAATCTTGAAACGGCAGCGGTGTTTTAGTGCTACGAACATGAAAATTACTTTCCTTCACTGGAAACTCTTTTCATGTTAATAACAGTATGGTAAATGATAATTGCATGCTAAACACATAAATTTTACTATCAGCAAGTGAGTGTAAATGTGAATTCACGCGTTTTTCCTTCTTATAATCATTAAGAAAATTCTGCCCGCTCTCTCATAAGTTATGAATTGCCAATAATTCTTAACACATACACAATATTACGTATCTTAACGCTGAAATATAAGTTTATGCTCTCATGGTTTTTTTTCGAAAATTCAAACTACATCTTAATATAAATTTTTTGTAAACGGTGCTGTTTAAAATAGTAAATCAGTTACGTTTGACGTTTGTTGCGAGATTCATCTGTACAAAATACTGCCATGTGCTGTTAGGAAATGGGGGAGTTCAACTTGGAACTGTTACTTTTAAGAAACAGTTGATATATTTAACAAAGTGATTAACTACAAACCACTCAAATCAAGAAAAAATTAAATGTAATTAAATAAGATATTTTTATAGCCCCTTGAATGATTGACTACTTATATTGCACCATTCATAAAAGTTAAAATTAAGTTAAAATTTATATTTTCTGTCTGGTAATTCGGAGAACAGACAAACCCCATTTCTCGATACATTGTTTATTATAATAAAAATGTATAATCATTATTTAAATAATCATTATTTATACATGTATTGCTAAATTACAAATCACGCCCGTCTTATAAAATTATATAATTTACTAATTTTAGGAGATATTTCTTGTTTGTAATACAATGACATATTTTCACTTATTCATTTATTCTGTCCAGCATTTTCACTGCTATGAAACACTTGATGTTCTTTAAAATAAATGAGTTACTAATTTAACCCTTCACGATATCGTAAAATGCGAGCAATTGCCCAGATCCTGAATCCGCGTTTTGCGATAATATTCATCATTTGTCTAAAAGTTGTTTGAAAATTGCAAAATCTTTCCCATTCTTAAATTCTCATACTGCTTAATATAGTATAGAGAAATTGTTGTTTTTACATACATTTTTAAATTCGAGATTTTGATACCAATATATGTTTTAAGACTTCCTGAACACGTTTTGAATATTTTGAAGTGATAACCGTTCATCTGTATGTCTGTATGAATGTATGTCTGTGGTCGATTTCTTGTGTGTACGGTAGCAGCCACAAGCATGAATGGATTTCTCGAAACTATATATCCAGCTTTGTTATTAAAATGTCTAGAACTAGATATATTTTTTTAAATTCGAGTGGAAACTTTGAAATTTATTTGAAATTTTATATTTTTTTAACATGGCATAATTTTACATAGGACAGAATTTGACATTATCATACATAAAAGATTTCTTTATGGCTCAAAGATCACGATACGCAATAGTTTATGTTGTGAAAGATAACCTCATTACAATTATTTTGTTCATGACGTCATTATTCCACTCGGGGGGTGGGACAAGTAATACCCAAGGGGGTACATTGCCAAGCATGATAAAAATCGAAAGATTTTTTCAAGCTCTTTAAAGTGATGTATAGCACGCTATAATTGTAATCATTTAAACCCACCACATTGCATTTAGTTCCATTTACAACTTATGCTACACATTCCAAATTTTAAAACAGAAAATTTTTAAGTTAAAGAAATGCATGACGAATCAATCACCTAACTTGCTTGCTTTTTCCAATTTACGGGGGGGGGGGGGAGGTCAGACACGGAATAAGAATATGCACCGAATTCCACCATTTTGAACAACAATGTATATTTCAATTCAAAAATGAGATATGATGACTTTTAAAGGGATTAACAATGGTTGATTCAGGTGTTAAAACTATGTAAATAAAACTCAGATACTGTCATATTTTCCAAATTGATAGTTAAGAGTTAATTTGTTGGGAAATGTATTTTCTTCTCAGAAAATAATAAGATAGTTAATAATGTGTTATTTGATGGCAATCCAAAATCATACAACGGGACAATAAATAACGGTAACAAAAGATTTCTAATATAATTTTATTAGAAACAGAGAAAAGAAGAAGTTCACATTGTATAATAATAACATATGTTTTTATAAAAAAATATTTAATCGGTCTTTCTCATAATGACAATCATTAGCTTTATTTCAAAACGTTTGACGAAATTTGACGCTGTTTGCTGTAACTCATCCAGAATTATTATTCTATCACAGGAGGAGGTTTCAATACTCTAGGAATTCAACACTTTTATGGGACCGAAGATAAGAAAGATGTGGTCTAGTGAAAGCCCTGGAGCATCTTCAATTGTTGTTCTTCGCCGATATCGCAAATCTGTTTTGGTATTGACGGGAATTTACGAATCAGGCAAAACATCCCTCATTTTTGACAGAGGGTAAACGTGAATAAAAATATGTACTGTAAGAATATTTTAACACCGCTGCTACGTCCACGAACTTATCCGAACTTTTATAAGTAACATTCTATAGTCCAGCAAGATTCCTCCTCACAAGGCACGGAAGATGCAAAAATGGTGTCCACCGAATTTATCAAAATCCATTAGTCTTGAGAAGAGCTCTATATAGCCCAGACCTGAATCCAATGAATTTTAGAGTATGGTCTATGGAATTTTAGTGCATGCTATGAAATTTTAGTGTAGGGTCTATGAAATTTTAGTGTGTGATCTCTGCAAGCTAGAGCCTGTTCTAAGCTCCATACAAATGCTGATGATAATCCTCAATGGATTGCGGTATATAGCTCTGAAATTCGTCTCACATATTAAATTTTGCTATAAAACCAAAGTAGGTCATTTGTAAAGCATGAATGAATATTTTTAAATACATATATTATTGTTCAACAATCAATCTTTTCAATTTTCTAATAAATTTATATTTAACAAGAAATATCAATCGTGCGTAAAGCATTGATTATGAAATAATTTCCAAATGAAATGCAATTTTATTTAAACAGCTCTAAAATGCGATACATTCTGCACAGATATTTTTCAAATTATCACAGTACTACAATAATCCATTAAACTTGGATAATTAAAACTTCAACAGAAAAGTCACTTGAAATATTCTTTAACTTTACATAAATCGTCTGCTTCTCTATGTAAAGTCAATGAATATTTCATTCATATTACTTATATTTCAGACTCCAGAGCAAAATTATTTTGGATGAAAAAATTCAGCAATTCTCATACAACTCATCTTACAATCCCGTATATTTTTTTAAGTTCTATATGTTAGAAGTTAAGCTTCGTGTCAGGAAATATCAAAGTTTGGTGATCTTTTAAAATCAAAAATATTGTAATTGCGTTGGCACTGAAATATTTAAATACACAGATAATATGCAACAATAAAGTCGTTTTATGACGGATGCAACACTAAATATAAATTTAAAAAATCTTCATATGATTTACAGGGGAGCAATATTTTATTTTGAAATGAGTATACGCGATCTCTTCATATGATAAAGGTGTTACAATTGCTTCAATTTTTATTTAAAAAACTATAAGACATATTTTGCTGAGTATCTTTACTCAGTTTACGTAATAATTTGAATATGTCCTAAAATTTTCGAAGCGGTTTTCGAATTTTAAACTCGTTTAAAAAATGTTTGAAAAATTACTTCCTATAGGGTTCAATATATTTTATTTATTCAAACAGAGTAAAATCCGAAACTAATTGTGTGATATCATTCAGTTTCCTTTCCGTATGTATCACAAACCGCTACGACAACATATTAAATTTCATTTTGATAAAATCATTTTTACGGCTGTTATCGTGCGAACGGACAGAGAGAATGATCAAATCATAGGCACTTTGAAACTATGTGAAAAATGTTGAAAGAGTTTGTCTCTGTTATATATATTGTCACCTTGTAATAGTTGTAGTTTTAAAAAATATAAATATTTTATGTTAAAAATAAATTTATAGATTTATTGTACTCAAAAGAAAATGAAAATTTACAATACCGGGCCAAGGGACGGTCGGGAATTATTTTAGCTCTTCGTATTACTATTATTTTAAGAAAAATAGTTTTAAAAAATGTCGAAAGAATTAAATTCAAAACGGGTGATCACGTACATCCATCGAAAAGTGAAGTTTCTTTAAAGTAATACAATTTCTGCTTGTATAAAGTTACAGAAAAAGATAAAGCAAGTATTGAACAATTCATTCTAATCACGTTCCTAGTATCGTATATGAGTCCTTAAAACTTACATTACATAAAATTCCTAAAAGAGTATTTGACAAAGAAATGATACAATATCATCAATGAAAGATATTACCTATGCATCAAAACTACCCTATTTTAAATTTTTTTTATAACTAACCTGTTATATATATATATATATATATATATATATATATATAACAGGTATATATATATATATATATATATATATAAACTAATTTAAACGTTTTGAAAAAAGGAAAGGGGGAAAACCATATGAATTGCATAAAAATGGCTGAGAGGGATAGCGACCTCTCATTCCCGTTTTAAGTACTTTTCGTCTAGACAACGCCCACGGATACCAATGCAATTCAATGACAGATCCCCGCAGCATGTGCAAAAATGAAAGCTCCAAAATGCAGAAAAGGAGGCCTCAGAATGCAGACAGAAAGAAGACAGAAATGGAACGACGAAATCACACTGGCAATGATGCTACCGACTAAAACGTATCGTCCGTTTCGCCATATATAGTATGTACCCATACGCATGCGTACCTCGATTATTCAAATAAGATGTCATGTTCTCAAGTCATTAAAGAATGAATAATCCTCTTCTTTAAAGAAAGAATTGTAAATAGCTTTAAGGAAATTCCGGGGGTAATGATTTTTAAGTGCTTCCTGTAAAATGAGTTTGTTACATGTGAGACAATCTTTTTTGAAAGTATTATTATTACGATTTCTTCTCAGATGTCCTGTTATGATGTTACGGAAAATATTCCTAGACAAATTCGACTTCCATCCAATTATTTGGTTAATCCTCATATCATAATCATTACGTTTATTGTACAGAACTGTATGAATTCCATTTTTATGTTTGTATCTAATGGTTATGTCCAGGAAATTAACTTCGTTTTTGACACTATTAGGGTTCTTGATAAGATCCAATTCCGGAGGATAAAAGTCAAATTCAAATTCAGGAGTATTTGAGTAATGGCCCAAAATCACATCGTCCACATATCTGTAATATGGCATTTCATATAATACATGATTATTCCTTTCGAAATATGTTAAATATATGTCAGCCAGGACTGATGAACAGCCCCCACCCATAGGAATACCCCTAATTTGTTGATAAAAGACTCCACCGTTACATAATATGTTCTCAAACAAAACGATCTGAATTAAATCCATATACCTTCGTAAAGTGATTACTTTTTTAAGATTGTATTCTGTATGTACCAGTAAAAGTATTTCATGCAATTTTTTAAGATCAATGTTGTTGAAAAGGTCCCGGAAGTCATAACTGGTGAACTGTATATCTTTATTGCAATACTTCAGTCGTTTAATTACTTCAGAGCTGTTTTTTATGATTATTGGATTTTGTACTAATAAAGCTTTATATGCAGGTTTAAGTATATTCATAAGTTTTTTGTTAGCCAATGTAATATATGTATTACATCCTACAGTTACCGTACGAAATTTCACGGGTGTTTTATGCAGTTTTGGAATGAGTACTAAATAAGGAAAGGATACATTTTTTTATATTGATGCCAATTCTTTTATATAGAGCCCTGATTTTATTTGACATCACAGTTAAATTATAAGGTAAAGGTTTGTACATTGTGGGATCCATGTAAGATTTCTGTAAGATTTCTATGTAATAAGGTTTGCAGGTAATTGCGTAATTCGATACCACTTTATCAGTATATGTGATCACAAAACGTTCATGTACTTCCCTGATAGAAGAGGGGATGATTGAATTCCATTGAATATTGAGTTTGCTATTATATTGGTTGACAAAACAGTTTAGGATATTATATTTCCATTCATCAAAGGCTTTTATGGGTAATCCATATTTAATAGCTAATTTATATATGAAAGAATCCAAATCTAGATTAAAATCTTCTTTCACGTGGTCAAAATCTTGTCTGCGGAATTTTGTTCCTTTTTCAAAAAGATTTCTTAAAGGCAAATCATCAATCACTTCAAGATTACCTGTAATTATATGATTATGGTGTTTGTCTCGTAAATCACTAAGATGGCATTTACATACTTTACTATTCATCATAGATATATTTTTACTAATATGGTTATAATTGTATAATCTTCTTCCGTAGGGTCGTACATAACGGTATGTAAGCTTTACTTTGATGTTAGCTATAGGAATCATCTCGTTCAGTTGATTGAACAAAAGTTTGAAAGGTATTCTATCAAATGTCTTATTTTTAAAGGTTGTAACAAAGTACTCTTTGTGGATTTCTTTATTGGGCTGACACTTCAAGATGACATAAGATTTCTGAGCCTTCAATTTTATAAAATCGAGCAATATGGCAAAATAAAAGTGTTGTTTTTCATTAGGATCAATAGATGCCAGGTGATCAATGATATATTCCCATATTCTACGTAAGTATTTCCTTCTGATTCCATAAACAAAATTTTTTATCCAATTATTGTTGATCGGTGTATTATTGTTAAACGATACCATGAGATTTTCCAATTTTGCTTTAGTGTCTTCAAATTTAATATATCCATTGTTCCCTCCTCGCTTCCATCTAGATGTCTTATGCAAATGACAATAACTGGATACCGGGACTGAATCTGCATTTTTACAGTAATCCAGATTGTAATTTTCATTGAAAATTGCCGTGTTAAGGCCAAATGGGAATGCAGAACCGTATTGCATAATATGCGTGTACTCCCACCACAGACGTTCCTGGAGGCGAGGTACAATATCCAGTATTGTAATCACACAGTTAGAAAATTCATGGACATGGTAATGCCTTAGTTCTATGTTCGTAGAAGGTCGATCCGTGGTCATACTTTGCTTTATTTGGTTTCTATGTAAATTGATACGTAAATGTAAGGGATTCTTGGTTTGACCAATATATAGAATATTACATGTGGAGCACTCTATACAATATATCACATTGAAAGTTTTGCAGAACAAAAATTGACTTTTAGATTGCGGTCCGATTTGTAAAGTGTTGGCACAGGGGCATAATTTGCATTTACTCGAAGAACATCTACTAAACTTAAAACCTTTTAAATTGTAAAAGTGTTTATAAAATCCATCAAAAAATATTGATCCGTGTGGGATCGCGTTCTTTGACTGCACAACATCATTAAGGTTTTTTGTTGTCACACCCGGATTGGAGTTAAAAATCACCGGTTTGAAAAAGTGTTTAATAGAAGCCATCAATTTTCAGTCAACAACCGTAGTCTATACACTATAAGGGTAGCGGGTTATCAATAATATAAATACCCCTATATTATATCACCGGACATATATTCAAAAGATATTAACTAATTAATTCCACTATGAATACGTTTGCCAGTCGCTAAGTTCAATAATGTATACATCCATGTTATTCAAAAGTTTTACTCATTTTGAGGAGTTCTCCTTCTTCAGATGAATATTCTTAATGACAGATGAAAAATGATTATCATCAATCTCACTTGAGCAACTTCAACTTATTATATATCATCACAAATCTCAAATCGATATTCTCCAATTAGACTAACTTCCTAAAAATCCGATGTGACAATTAAAATTTAATATTTTTTATAAAAAACTTTTTATTTTAGACTTTTTATTTTTATTTTTATTATTACAAAAGGTAATAACCATATCACATAATTCATAAGATTATATTCGTCCATAAGAGTATACTACACATAAAACAGGTCAATAACAGTAAAAATGAGTACAAATTGTATTTGTCAATTTTACACACGCAATCACTTCTACCCCACCAAACTTTACGTATTAAACCGGGTAAAAACAGATGTACTGACATACAATGCACATACCTGAATCCTCCTTTTCCACCATATTGTCCATCATAAAGTAACGCCGATTAATTCCACACTGTCAAAAATGTCCTTCAGAAGCAACTCCAATATCCGCATCCAAGCCAACGAACTCACACATCACACGGAAGACCTATGCATTCCATGCATGGTCCGGGAAGTGGCCTTTATTAAATCCATAAGATATAAACATATCTGCGCAATGCTGCAAGAAACCGCTATATCCGATATAGAACTATACAAATATGAAATATACGTAAAAATGTAATATAATACCACTCAGAAAAAGGCGCAATGCAGCACTATATACTGAAGCAGGATATAACTAATTTAAACGTTTTGAAAAAAGGAAAGGGGGAAAACCATATGAATTGCATAAAAATGGCTGAGAGGGATAGCGACCTCTCATTCCCGTTTTAAGTACTTTTCGTCTAGACAACGCCCACGGATACCAATGCAATTCAATGACAGATCCCCGCAGCATGTGCAAAAATGAAAGCTCCAAAATGCAGAAAAGGAGGCCTCAGAATGCAGACAGAAAGAAGACAGAAATGGAACGACGAAATCACACTGGCAATGATGCTACCGACTAAAACGTATCGTCCGTTTCGCCATATATAGTATGTACCCATACGCATGCGTACCTCGATTATTCAAATAAGATGTCATGTTCTCAAGTCATTAAAGAATGAATAATCCTCTTCTTTAAAGAAAGAATTGTAAATAGCTTTAAGGAAATTCCGGGGGTAATGATTTTTAAGTGCTTCCTGTAAAATGAGTTTGTTACATGTGAGACAATCTTTTTTGAAAGTATTATTATTACGATTTCTTCTCAGATGTCCTGTTATGATGTTACGGAATTGCGGTATATAGCTCTGAAATTCGTCTCACATATTAAATTTTGCTATAAAACCAAAGTAGGTCATTTGTAAAGCATGAATGAATATTTTTAAATACATATATTATTGTTCAACAATCAATCTTTTCAATTTTCTAATAAATTTATATTTAACAAGAAATATCAATCGTGCGTAAAGCATTGATTATGAAATAATTTCCAAATGAAATGCAATTTTATTTAAACAGCTCTAAAATGCGATACATTCTGCACAGATATTTTTCAAATTATCACAGTACTACAATAATCCATTAAACTTGGATAATTAAAACTTCAACAGAAAAGTCACTTGAAATATTCTTTAACTTTACATAAATCGTCTGCTTCTCTATGTAAAGTCAATGAATATTTCATTCATATTACTTATATTTCAGACTCCAGAGCAAAATTATTTTGGATGAAAAAATTCAGCAATTCTCATACAACTCATCTTACAATCCCGTATATTTTTTTAAGTTCTATATGTTAGAAGTTAAGCTTCGTGTCAGGAAATATCAAAGTTTGGTGATCTTTTAAAATCAAAAATATTGTAATTGCGTTGGCACTGAAATATTTAAATACACAGATAATATGCAACAATAAAGTCGTTTTATGACGGATGCAACACTAAATATAAATTTAAAAAATCTTCATATGATTTACAGGGGAGCAATATTTTATTTTGAAATGAGTATACGCGATCTCTTCATATGATAAAGGTGTTACAATTGCTTCAATTTTTATTTAAAAAACTATAAGACATATTTTGCTGAATATCTTTACTCAGTTTACGTAATAATTTGAATATGTCCTAAAATTTTCGAAGCGGTTTTCGAATTTTAAACTCGTTTAAAAAATGTTTGAAAAATTACTTCCTATAGGGTTCAATATATTTTA
The DNA here is from genome assembly GCA_951213105.1 of Amaurobius ferox. NCBI lineage: Eukaryota > Metazoa > Arthropoda > Arachnida > Araneae > Amaurobiidae > Amaurobius > Amaurobius ferox. The sequence goes on along the minus strand of OX578139.1, from coordinate 57,560,665 downwards.
TTTATTCAAACAGAGTAAAATCCGAAACTAATTGTGTGATATCATTCAGTTTCCTTTCCGTATGTATCACAAACCGCTACGACAACATATTAAATTTCATTTTGATAAAATCATTTTTACGGCTGTTATCGTGCGAACGGACAGAGAGAATGATCAAATCATAGGCACTTTGAAACTATGTTGAAAAATGTTGAAAGAGTTTGTCTCTGTTATATATATTGTCACCCTGTAATAGTTGTAGTTTTAAAAAATATAAATATTTTATGTTAAAAATAAATTTATAGATTTATTGTACTCAAAAGAAAATGAAAATTTACAATACCGGGCCAAGGGACGGTCGGGAATTATTTTAGCTCTTCGTATTACTATTATTTTAAGAAAAATAGTTTTAAAAAATGTCGAAAGAATTAAATTCAAAACGGGTGATCACGTACATCCATCGAAAAGTGAAGTTTCTTTAAAGTAATACAATTTCTGCTTGTATAAAGTTACAGAAAAAGATAAAGCAAGTATTGAACAATTCATTCTAATCACGTTCCTAGTATCGTATATGAGTCCTTAAAACTTACATTACATAAAATTCCTAAAAGAGTATTTGACAAAGAAATGATACAATATCATCAATGAAAGATATTACCTATGCATCAAAACTACCCTATTTTAAATTTTTTTTATAACTAACCTGTTATATATATATATATATATATATATATATATATATATATATATATATATATATATATATATATATATATATATATATATATATATATATATATATATATATATATAACAGGTATATATATATATATATATATACCTGTATATACCGATATATATATATACAGGGTGGCCATAAAATAACTTTCCCTGTTGGGAGGTCTTTTGCAGCTGAAACTAATGCACGAAATGAAACCAAATTTCAAATACAGACTGTGGAAGGCATGGCGTAATGAATTCCGTAAAAAAATTAGTACCAAACGTCGCCAATAGGGGAGATTTTGGAGCAGTCCGAACCAATAATGATTGAATAATTACAATGAACACACGCAAAATGGAGTATGCAAAATTTCAATAATGTTTTAGTAATAGAAAATGAACATACCATGCAATTATGAATGAATTTATGAAAGTCACAAAAAATAATCTTCTATTCATCAACATTAGGGTCGCATGGACCACGTGCAACACTTTCTATGTGCTTAACTTCCCTGTGCATAACATATTGCGTCCGGTGTATGACGTTCTCTGCTGCGTGTAAACTGTCAGTTTGGATGCTTTTAATAGCCTGTGTTATGTTCGTTCTGTTTGAAGACATGCAGGTTTGGTACGCTACCGACATACACAACGTTATGAAGGTTATGAAGCCTTCGAAATTCCCTAAGGGCTACCATTACACTGTCGAGTGTAGAACAGCTTTACAAGTAAATCACATTCAGATAAAGTAGAGCACATATTAAACACAAATCAACAATTACTCAAAGAACTGAAAAAGAACTAAATGACTGAACGTCAGCTCCTCCCTTTTAAAAAGAATGAGTGGCCCTGCTGTCACGTACGCACTAGGGAATTTGCATAATCAATCTAGAAATGCAAATTTCTTAATGCGTACGTGCCAGCAGAGACAGAATCTCCCCTATCGGCGACTTTTGTACTAAATTGTTTTTGGCGGAATCTATCTCCCCATGCCTCACATAGTCTGTGTTTGAAATTTGGTTTCATTTTGCTCATTAGTTTTAGCTGCAGATGCCTCCAAACAGGGAGAGTTATTTTATGGTGGCCAACCCTGTATATATATATATATATATATATATATATATATATATATATATATATATATATATATATATATATATATATATATATATATATATATATATATATATATATATATATATATATATATATATATATATATATATATATATAATAATAACAGAAAATGAAAGAAAAGCGAGAAACTGTAACTCGAAAAACAAGTAAACCGAAAAACCTAACTTTCTAACAAGCTTACAAAATAAAAGGATAAATCTGCAAATCTACAATCAAACAATCAGTATGGAGAAGTACAGATTATAATACATGTTATTATATTATAAAAGTATAATAAAAAATAAACACAGTATAAAAAAGACAAGAAATATATCAGGAATTTACGAGCAAAAGAATTCCTCTAATAACGATGGACGAAAGTAAAATTAAAATATTACAAATTCTACTACTAAATTTAGCGTAAATGCAGCATAAATTTGAATAGATTGCAAAAAAAAATTAATTATTGTAGCATACTAAAAAAATAAGGATACTTTCACAAATGCAAATGTAAAAAATGAGTAAATAGGAATGACGATGCAAAATACAAAATACATTTAATTTATTGCGCAAATGCAGCTAATAAATAAAATGATTTCTATTATATTAACAGTTTGAAAGTTCAATGAAAGAATTGTGAGAAGCTGTAACTCGAAAAACCTAACTTTCTAACAAGCTTACGAAATAAAAGGATACATCTGCAAATCTACAATGAAATAATCATTATGGAGAAGTACAGATTATAATACATATTATTATATTATAAAAGTATAATAAAAAATAAGCATAGTATAAAAAAGCCGAGAAACATATCAGAAATTTACGAGCAACAGAATTCCCCTAATAACGTTGGATGAAATATACACACATATATATATATGTATATATATATATATATAGACATTCAAATGAAAGAAGGAAAAAGGCCAACTGGAGAGCAAAAATGGCCGAGAGAGATTGTGACCCTTCGCTCCCGGTTATAGCGTGCTATTACGCCCAGGCAACACCCACGGAGCCAATGCTGTGCATCGGCCTATCGTCCAAAAATGTGTTAAGTATAATATACCGTGGGTAAAGCGAAGTTCCAAGAAGCGGCGATGGAAACAAGTGAATGAAAAACAAAAGAGTCAATACGAAGGTGGATTTCTTACACTATATAGCGTGAATCAGCTATACACCAGGGTGCGCTATCATGAAGTTGGTAAAGGTAGTTAATACTTAACTTGGTATATAAATCTCCCAATTTTATTCAACACAGGGTGTTTTCTCCTTCTGATCTTCAAACGAGACGAAAAGGAAAGAGAAAAGAGAGACTGCAGCATTTTACACGTTTGTAACAATAATTTCAGTCATCTTGTAACTAACGAAATATTTTACTTTTCAAATTATTGCAGCGGTTCTTAAATACGTGCCTTCTATGAGACAAGATATCAATTAGAATTAAGGTTGAAGTCCTCTTGAAGGCGTTTGATATCTGGGTGGTTACAGCTTTATTAGAAAACAGTATTAAAAACGTGTTTATTAAAACTGAATGACATAAATTGAAACATGCAATGTAACATGAACAAGACATATTTTAAGATACAAAATATTTTTGTGCAGTTTATTGAAATATTCATTTATAAAATAATAACGAATATAAAATGAGCTTTCATAACATCTAGCGATTGTATTCTAAAAAATGATATTTATTTCAAATAAACTAACTGAAAGTAACCTTGGTAAGTCACTGATGTGTATTTGTTACAATACATTGACTATGCCGCTAATACATTAAATTTAATTTCATTATTTCGTAGAAGTGAGTTAAGTTTTTTTTACTAAATGAAGACAATACATTTTAACATTATTATCCTCTTTGAAATAATGAAATAAATTAAGTTTCTGCAACAGGAATTTTAATGTTGTCATTTGTTTTATTAACGATCAAGAAAAAAAAATAGTTAAAGATTTTCCGAAATGAGGGAATTTCCTTTTGTACAAAAACTTATTTAGATAGCATTTTAATTAATTACATTTATTCCAATAAATTTTACCGAAATTCTAGATAATTGAATTGTGTTGTAGAACTTACATATTGTTTGTTTAGCATTGTGGTATCATTTCTTTTCAACTAAAGAAATGTTTACTACAAGAACAATTTTAGTACCACGGAATTTCAATTTATGATTAGTCAGACTTTTAGAGACTCAGACTATTCGAGAGTCATACGTGATTGCTCACAACAAATTTGTGTTTATATATATGGACACTCATCATGAAAACCATTGGTAAATATTTGAAAGCCTTTAGCTCTTAAATTGAGAATTGGAATATTTTATCGGACTTAATATATAATGTTGTTTTTGTCGTTGCTAATTTCACTTGTCATTAACAAGTCCCGAATACCAAAGTCTATAGTAAAGGTAGGACATTAGGAAACTACTACATCAAGTAGATAGTCAATTCAATCCATAAAATTGCAAACTAGCCAAGAAAATCTGTTCAGTTTCAACATGTCCTGTTCTAATCGAAAAGTCACACAAATGCGTATCATCTAAGCATACCAGAGAAACTTATCCATCTATCTCTACGTATTTCGGCTTATCACGGATTATGGAGCAGTGCAGAATTTACGCTTTGTTACGCGGATTTAGTAATGACATCTTATTAGGGACTTTCGTATTTAGTAGAGTAATTATGTTTTGTTTGGTCATTGTATAGTAATTAATATTATTTTCACGTGTCGTTCATTAACTACGATTTAATCTAGTATTAATGTAAGAGATTGCGCATAATTTACATTTTATGCTTAAAATATATTTCTTCATTATTTTGACGTGGGCATACTTTTATTCTATATGTTACCGGCAATGTATGAAAGACGGCAGTATATAAAATACCTAGGCATTTTATAGAACCCAAAAACTGGTAGGTAATCTATGAAACGATTAACATTGCACACATTTCCTAGGCATTTTATGGAATGCCAAAAGACAAACCGGCAAAGTATGAAATACATCTCCGATTCGTACTATTTTCATACTTTGCCTAAATAGCATTTGTCCTTCTATTGAATGCTTAGGTATTATATACAATGCCTAGGGAAAGTATATAATAATTCTCATATTTCATACTTTGCCTAAAAAAGACCGGTATTCTATAAAATGCCTAGGTATTATATAAGATGCCGGCATTTCATACATTGCCGGTAACATATAAATAATCGTATAATGGGATTTTTTCTTCTCAGACGATTCAGAAGCATCCTGTGGACATTGAAGATTGAATGTTCAACCTCATACACTAATATATTTCATCTACAAGATATAAAGTATCAGATATCGTGATAGCAACTAGTTTATTAGAAGGAATTACAAATATAAGCTATGACGACAAGCACTGATCTGCACTAAGCATTAAGCATAGTGCAGATCAGTGCCGTTTTAGTTACCGTTATATACAACAATTTGTCATAGAGATTTTCTGACCGTATACGAACAAACAGATGGACAGACACACTCCCATACATACACAGGGACATCATTGAAGAAATAGTTTATACGTTCTCAGGTGCGATCAAACACGTAAACCAATCTAAATCAGAGTCGAAATTTCGACTTTCTTATAACACTTTACTTTTACATGTGCATTTTTGTAGGGAAAGTAAAAAGACATAATAATTATCTAAAATGTTAATAAATTATATAAATGTTTATAATAATTAAATAACAATTATCTTAAATGTTAATAAATTATGTTAAAAATTATCTAAACTGTAAAACTCATCTTAAACATTGAAAATATATTCTTCAAAATAAACTTAAATCTTAACTGAAAACGTAAGCAAACCCATTTATTTCTATAATCAGCATTTTAAGTTTCCATATTTCACTGAATTTAAAGTCTGTTGATACATTTCTCCTTTTACAGCTCAATGAAAATTTTCCAGCATATGTGATCAATCTCTTACGGCGCAATAATTTTTGGTATTTCTTCGAAATTTCAAGCATCGTAATCCTTCATTTCTTTTATGTATTAACAATGACATGTACCCAACGCTTCCCGGGATTTAAGATGCAAACCTCAGATTAAAATTACACCAAAACATAGTGAATATTCTTGAAACCCGAACAACGCCCACTGCTTCCTCTAACAACGGGTACAGGTTGTGACGTCAGTTTTAATGTCCAGTGCATAGCAGCCGGCGAACCGAAAAATAAAACCTTTATCTAAACGAAATTGAAAATCTCAAATGTTATACTTTTGGCTTTCTGAAGCTTTAATTTTCTGCCACAGTCAATACACACACGCAGATATATATTTTTTTCATTGTGTAAGATACATAAGAAAATATCTTCATGGTGACTCTTCACACTGCTTTCTCATACATTATTAACCCATTGTATTTGTTTCTACTGGTATTAGAATCATCAAAATGAAAATATATTGCTCTAAAATATTTTGGAAATAATATTATTTAATATTTAAATTCATTTATAATCAAAATTCTTGGAAGCTGCTGAGTGAAATCAATGAACATATTTAACTTTTCTGTGTCAATAAAAGTTATTATCCGCATACCATTAATATCTTGTATGGTGCTGTTTTTTCCCTCTTTCTCTCTCTCTCTGTCTCTCTTTCTCTCAAATGTATAATATTCGTTTATATATTCACTTGCAATGAATGATTCAGTGCATTATACAATGATACTAATTATGTTTTATTGTATTATCATATCAAAGAATAAATTTCTTTTTGAAAAACAAAATAAGGCACTGTCAACTTTCTGAAATTCGATGCCAGAGGTAGTGCAGTTGATGAATTTACCAACATTAAATGTACGGGCTGTGGAGAAGATTACAGCTTGACAAAGTAAGAAAATGTTGGCTCCAGACTATTAGCTGCCTGTATTGAAAGCATTAAAACTATATGTGTGTAAACTTTTGCCAAAAATGTGGCAAATTTATTGCTAAGATGATAAAAACAAAACTTAAAATTAGAAATAAGCATTTATTTATTGCAATTTTGATTTTATAGTGATGCCTTATCATATCAAATAATAAAAAATATATTTAAAAAACAAAATAAGGCACTGTCAACTTTCTGAAGTTCAGTGTCAGAGGTAATGTGGTGGATGAATTTGCCAGTATTAAATGTGTGAGCTTTGTAATAGATTTACAGCTTGGCAAAGAAAAATGATATTGGCTCTAGTCTTATTGTTACCTGTATTGGAAGCATGAAAATTATGCTATATATGTAAACTTTTGCCAGAGCTGTGGCAAAATAATTGCTAAGAAAATGAAAATAAAACTTGAAATCAGAAATAAAAATTTTAAAATGTTGCTCCTTTTACTGTATGGGATAAATATGTGCTTTTATTTGACAATTCTTAATATTTGGGAGCATAGTAAATAAAAAATTATTTGATAAAGATCTGTTAGCATAAAAAAAAATTAAATCAAAAATGTGTGGCCATCATGTCCTTCTGAATTTCTCAATATCGGGCAGATTCCAAATGTACTATTTTCGTATATATTTCACAAGAAATAAATATAGTAAATAAAAAAAATGTAAAAAAAAAAAAACATTCTCCCTCTAAATTCTTGTTTTTATAAGTAAGGCACAACATGAAAAATGGAAAACTGAAATAAAACTATTTATTCCATTAATGATACAAAAGTTTAACGTTTCACTTAATTTAAACCGGTACTGGATATAATATTATTTATTTTCATTTTTTGTAAAGTTACAAATATGCGCCATAGAACCTATTCACATAATACATCTCTGCGCTTCCAACTGCTGCATTTCAAGAGTTGAAAAAAGAACCCCATCTTTTTCATATTTATGTATTAATCACAACCGCCAAAGAAGAAAAAAAATATATAAATAAAATTATAATTGTTATTTTTATACTTCAAGGTTAATAAACAGATTTATGGAAAGTTTTAAAATGTACATAAATTAACAATATTTTACCTAGAACAATTAAAAATTTTATACAGAGTCCAATAATGTTCATGGTTGTACACTTTACATCTACATATACTAAAGTGACAATATTCTATCGAATAAAAGTTATTAAAGCACACCTAGCGGAGTTCAAAAAAGTCAGGATAACGATCAGGGCAATAAAGCGATAAACAATTTAAAAGTTGTAGCACATTGTCTAACGAATAGGAATCAATAATAGAACTGTTATAGAAGCTATTTCTTTGACATTATAGGGGCACTGGTGTTACTGGCTGTCCTATTAATATACCCATTAATTGCTAAAATAAACAACCCTTACATATACAGGATTCTAATGTACATAATGTTTAAAATTTTTTCCATCAGCAACAATACACATTTAAAATCCAGAAAAAATATGACCGCGTACTTCAACAAACCATTGCATGTGTCACAGTGTTATTGTTCCTTATGATACAACTTTTTGGCAGGTACTTCCTATTTTACTGTGTGTCCGTCCCTGGTATCGGATCCTAATTATTAGACAATCCTTTGCAACATTGTAATTGAACTTTTTCATCTATTTTCCTTTGTTGGCGAATTTGTTATCCTAACTTTTTTATTCTATCCCTGGGGACACTTTAATGTCTTTTATTTGATTTGTCATGGACACTTTTATACAAATAAACTTGGCATGTCCACTCATTAACCTTTCATTGCAAAAATATTGAGGTCCTTAAATACTTCCCTAGGAACTCTGATTAGCTTTGGTTGATAAGCCGATAATTTTGAAAAGTAGGCATCTTTGCAGATATAAATTATAAACTCGTACCGTAGTTACGCTTACTGTGATGAACTGGGTATACAGTGTAATACTAGTAGTCGTGAATATGAGGATAAATATATGGCACCAATAATATTTGTTTTATTTACGCAATTATTTATCTATTTTTTGCACGTAAGAAAATGAAGTTTCGGAATTTACTTTTAATTTCTCACTATAATCATGCCTAAAATTTCCCAGAAGTATCAGCATGCAGTTTTTGTATGTTCTATATGTTGTAGATCTATGCCGTATACTGAAAATATTTTCAGCTTTCTTTATTCTTAAAGACTTTCAAGTGTTTTGTTTCTTACGAAATAAAAAGATGAACGAACCAAGCAACTTCTTAATAAGTCATATTGTCTAAACAATAGTTATCCATTGTACCAATAAAGAAATTTTGCACGAAAGGACCTGTGGCCAAACAATGCTAGGTCTGAACTTTAGATATACAGAATTGGTGATGTATTATTATTTATACAGATGAGGAATAGGGCAAGAATTATTCCCATAATGATGTGAAAAAAATATATAAACCTGTATATTCAAACCTGAGTAGCTCTTGTATGAGCACATCTAACAGTAAAAATAATCCAATGCAATCCAATTTAAGTCATCGACTGAAACGTAAACGCTTTATTTAAAAATATGCCCTGGAGAAAGGATAACAAAATTCTTCACTCTTAAAACATAATATTTTATCTAACAGTTGGGATGGAGTGCTTCATCTTATAGGGAAGACGGGATACTTCAACTCACATGGCAGGCGGAATACTTCACCTTATGGGACAGACGGAATACTTCAGTTTATGGGACAGACGGAATACTTCACCTTATGGGACAGACGGAATATTTCATCTTACATGGAAGACAGAATACTTCACCCTAAGGGACAGACGAAAAACTTCATCTCACATGGCAGACGGAATACTTCATCTTATGGGACAGACGGAACACTTCTTCTCACATGGCAGCCAGAATACTCCATCTCACATGGCAGACAGAATATTTCATCTCACAGGAAAGCTGTGTTAATATTTTCAGTGTGTAACTAATAAGATCAATTCCCAATAAAGTTATTTAAGTCTGTTAATAAGTAAAATGCACTTTGACCGAATGATAAAGAAATCTAGACCAACATAAGTAAGCAAGCAACGTAAATAAGCAAATAAGTATAGCGTTGTTTGTTCTTAGTGACGTTACACTAGTTTTCCTTATTTAAGTCTGGTTTACCTTTGAAAGTGGTTTGAGTTATTACTTTGAGCTGCTTGTCTATCGTGCTATAAGTCAACAACAACAGTGCAAGATAGATAATAAGATGCTTGTTACCAGTGTCGTGACGAGATTTCTTAATCTCGCGTCACTTGCGTGTAAATTGTAAAATCTACATTATTCTTTAAACTTCCATAAATTTTATACATTTATATATATATTAATTCTGCTCCGGAACCCTCTTGTCTTATGTATATATATTTATCATTTTAAATGCATTTTTCCTTGTTTAGTAATTGTAGTAATTTTAATTTAAAGTAATATTTCTTGCACTCACTCGAGGAATTCATGACCGTTATTTCTAGGTCAGATTTTTCGCCTGCAAAGACGGAAGTATATCTACTCTCTGCATGTCTGGGATGACGCAATATTGTGCAAAATTTAATTTTTAATACATCTACCCTGCAGAAATATCAACGGCTGGTTTTATTTTTGAGACCCGAAGGCGAGGCTGGAAAGCTCGACCCTGGGAATATTTTTGAATGTGGAAGAATTGCGATTGGTGGATAGTTGGAATTGGTCTTCCTTGAGGTCCGATTGGAACCTGGGCCCGGAATCGGCCCTTTGCGTATAAAAAGCGAGTGTGGGAAAATTCGGCGAGCACTCTCTCGACTGACATCTTGACGAACTCACGCTGAGCTTGGGGTTCGACTCCCAAATCGAACTACCGTAGCTCTTGGGTTGAGAGTGTGACCACGACTGAAACTTGCCGACTGCCGGATCGTGAGAGCGACTTCGATTGCCAGACTGCCGTATGAAAGAATGAGCGTCCGGGATACTTTGAGTTCTTCTGTTCCTGAGATCCTGATGGTTCGAGTCCTGGAGCTAGACGGAGAGCATGTATGATACCAGGCCCATGGCGGGCCAATGCTGGAACCCTGTCAGCAATCGTGCTTGCCGACATTCCTTCGAAACGGGGAATAAAACCTCCCCGTGGGGGTTTGCGGTTGATGTTTCGCTACGTCGCTTCGGAGACCTATCCTGAACGAAGATAAGACTTTTATGGATCTTTGTGTGTCCGGGCATAAGTGAAAGAACGCCGAGATCTCGGACTGAGAATCCTCTACGACGCGCCTCTAATTTCAATCTTCATTTCTGCCATAAATTATAAAGTAATCTTCAATTGTATTTTAATTATCAGAGTTTAGGAATTCCTCGAGTGCTGTTTCTCCCTTGTTTGACTATACCAGTAAATTGATCTAAAATAGAGAATTTATGATATTAACATGTAATTATTTATATTGAATAGTATATTTATTCTAGCTAATTGCCGACTGAATTTAATTAATTTAATGGTCCTGTGTCCAGTGGGATTTGGGGCTGATATAGATTCAGCTAATTTTTGTTAATCTGTTGACTCCAAACTAATTTTGTCATTTAAATAAGAGGGAGAATTTGAATTAATTTATGTGTGTTTAATCAGTGTATTCCGTGTCTCTTGAAATTGTATATAATTGTGTTTTCAGCGGAAGATGACATCCTTACAAGGTAAGGGTTCTAATTGCTTTATTTGGGATTTTGATAGTAAACATCTGTGAGTTTCACTCACAGACGAGAGGTGTTTTCGAACCTGGGGGTTGTAAATTCGAGAGTAGGAATTTCTCTGGTCTGCCGTGTTGAGCGAAAATCCCGCTGCGACACCAGTACACCTAGATAACAATAATGAACACCTAGAATTTGGGAATAGCCTATTAATTCATTACTTTAGTTTTCTCAAGACCAATTTATGCATCTAGCAAGTTCATCCAATAGATTGTTTTTATTTTTTTACTATATGCATTCGTTTTTTATCGTTAAACTAAAATGCATCAATCAAAAAATATCTTAAAGTCTTCATTTATACACTGAGCTAGCTCACATTCCGAAAAATAAAATACAAAACGTGATAAATGGAAAACTGAAAATAAACCATATACAACTATAATCAGAATTCTTTGCTGTGGTTTTCCACTGAATTTAAAACGGTAATTGATGAACTTCTCTTTTCAACGTGTTTTGTTAAAGTTTAAAGTGAACGTCATAGATCTTTTGCCGCATAATATTTCGTGTTGTTCCGTCATCTTGAGTTTTAAAGATTTGAAAACCATTTATTTATTTCATATTAAAAAGCAAGATAATGACGGGAGCCAAACTTGTTTTTTCGCTCATTTTTCTTTTCGAGCAGTAAACAGAAGTATGTGCATAACTATCATAAAACTCCAAGATTAATGAAGACATTTTATTTTTGTTACCTGTAACATCTGAAAATCGAAGAAACATTTTTCTGGAAAGAAATTAAATCTTGAAAAATAAAATATACGTAAGGACAGAAAGTACCAGACAACTAAAGACGCATCATTATATTGATAAATGTTTTAAAATATATTCATCATTTTACTACAAAATGTAAGTATTGTATTCCAGAGAAATACTGTTAGCGCGGTATGAGAAAAAAACTATAAACATTCACAAAAGACTCAATTAGCTTATCATCAATTTTGAAACTAAAATGCTCTGTGTATACTTTAGGTCTTTCTATAGTAAAGTGACAATACCCTATCAAACAAAAAGGGTTGCAACGTTCGTAGCATAGAATTGAAGAAATTGGAATAACGGACATGGAAATAAATTAGAACAATTGCCATTAGTAAGATTGCAGTCTATTTAGTAAATATAAACATTACAAAGGCATTAAACGCGCATATGCAAAGCAATAAATAACCAATAAGAAAAGGACTAGTTCTGCACTCGATTCCTGTGCATGTAATGGTTGATTATTATAAAATTGTTCACTATGACAGCAATTCGCCTAGTATTTTGATCAAAAAATATCACTTCGTTTGTAGAAACATTTCTCAAAGTCCGATGTCGATATTGCCAACCGCTGTTTTGTCGCGTTTGTCATGATCAACCTCCGCATTGAAATCGAGAACTTTTTACTGACACATTCACCTTAAGGAACAACAAGATTTCAGCGTAAGGTGTTTGAGCTTTGCCAAAGATATTGAAGAAGACTGATGAACGTACCGAGAATATCCGAGATTCAGCTATCAGTCCTTTGCCTCCTACAAGTTTGAACTTTTGCGACGAGATACTTTAAGAAAGATTGCTTGTTGACACTTTGAATTTTCGGTACGTTTTCGGATTAAACAACCCCAAGGAAGTAATAAAACGGTCAATATGAATATAAATTTTCTTCTAACCTGTTGTTATATTTTGATTACGGTAAGGACGTATGCTTCTTCTCTGATGACCGTGTTTTCGTTTTGATGTGCACCTGGGAACACCGCGTGCTGTTGGCACATTTCGGGCGCGATAGCCCAGTGGTTTGCGCGCTGGATTTGCACGCTGCCACAACTGCCGCCGTGTTCATGCGGAGTACGATCACGTTAAACATGTGAGTCCGTAAGTCCTTCCGAGAGGTTAGTAGTAGGGGAAGGAGGGTACGGTCCCTGTGGATGCCTCCCCCACTGGGTTCCGGTCTAAATTGGGTGGCACTTCCCGGCCGTCCAAACAGTTACCTTACACCTTTCTGGTAGGTCGGACGGTTTGGGTCTCAACAATAACAACATACAAGATAAGTCACTACGAATAATATATTATTCCTATTAACACAGTAATTCCTTTATTATAAACCTGGATTCCTATTTGCACAGTAGAGTATGCCGGGAGTGTGCGCTGAGGTGGAGGGCTTGATGCTCATGAGACAAGATTTTGAGCATAAAAGGTCAATCCAACATTTGCCTATATCGTTCTCCAAAATTATTTGGAATCAAGTGAAATTCCGAGTTTTTTTTAACATATATCTAAAGTTCAATCGTCTACTTCCTATCACTAAATTACCAATTTTTTTTTTCAATTTTAAGACTGCGGCTTGTTGACGGCGCTGCAGAACTATAGTCAATATCAACAGATGTTTAACCGTCTCTGAAATAATTGTGGCATATTTATATTTATGTCACCCCTGTAGCAGCATTCCCAAAATCCTACTGAAGCAACTTTATTGTTTAACGCCGGGTATTACCAACCTTCTATTAAAACTTGATTCAATAGCATTTCTTAACTCGTTAGTTTATTGTGCCCTAAAACTGAAACGTAATGACAGTGGAGATCGTGACAACAAACTTTTGCGACAGGAACTGTATTTCTCATGTATTTAGCAGAAAATTCAAGCGGTGGGGATGAAAATATTCATGTATATACATTAATCTCCTCTGTAGCCTCTGACATCGCATTGCAACAATGATTGCTCTGATTTTTATTGAAAAAACATGTTATCCAATATATTTTAACACATTAGTATAACTGTATAAGCATATGTGATGCTTTATGAGAAAAGTATACAATTGCTGGAAATTTAATAACTGAGTTGAAGCCTTGTTAATTATAAATTTTCAGGGTTATTCTAAATAAAATGCATGTCTTTACGAAAATTGCAACTAATCATACAAATTTTTCCTTATTAATCTAGCGAGAATACTAAAACAGATTAAAAGTTTTTAGGTGGATAGAAAATAATTAATTTTTTGAATTGGCAATATGCTGAACATAAGTAAAACATTTTCATCTAAATCCATTGAAAACTATTAATGCCTAGTTGTCTGTTTAATAGCTGTATACAACGTTATTGAAGAAATTAAATTAAATACAAATGAAACCAGTGCTGGTAAATCTTCACATATTGTGGTCAACAAGTGATTTCTGAAAACAATTTCGTGCCAACTTCTCTTAAATAGAGGATGATCGATAACTTTGTAACTTAAAATTTTCTTCTATCTTGCCTTGTTCTCAAATTCATGTTCCTAACGTCTTCAGTTCTCTGCTAAGCGCATTGTAATCACTGTTATTCAATTGAACATAGCCACTTTACTATACATAGATCTAACATGCATTCATTCTCAGGGATCTTTAAAGATATTGAGGTGTTGAGAACATAGCCACTTTACTATACATAGATCTAACATGCATTCATTCTCAGGGATCTTTAAAGATATTGAGGTGTTTTCTTAAAAACTATGTATATTGTCCAAAAAGCAGAAAAGGTTGTTAAGTACTTTCATAGAAACTCTGTATATTGCTTTATTACAATTTGTCAAGAAAACAGGAGATGTTGTTGAAGGACTTTCTTAAAAACTCTATATTGCTTTATTACAATTTGTCAAAAAGAGAGAGGTTGTTTAAGTACTTTAATAGAAACTCTATGTATTGCTTTATTACAATTTGTCAAAAAAAAGGAGAGATTGTTTAAGTACTTTCATAGGAACTCTGTGTATTGCTTTATTACAATTTGTCAAAAGAGGTGAGGTTGTTTAAGTACTTTCATTGAAACTCTGTGTATTGCTTTATTAAAATATGTAAAAAGAGATGAGGTTGTTTAAGTATTTTCATAGAAACTCTGTATATGGATTTATTACAATTTGTCAAAAGAGCAAAAAATAAAAAGCTTTCAAACAAAAAATATAAACATTATAACATTTTAAAATGATTTATGGAATGCACCTTCTGCAAACATTCCTAACAAGGACTATATAAAATGTAAACTAAATTTATTTTTTTCAATAAAGAGATTGTTAAGCTTTATTTATTGACTGAATTCAAAACATTAGAAAATAAATTTATCAATTTAACGTGCTTTGTTGAAAGCATCAGCCATGGTTTCTTACTAGATGGTGTAACGTCTAGAGTTCTTACGTGCTCAAAACGATTATTTTTTAATGCAAAAATGATAATTATACATAATGTTTTGAAGAGTAAGGAAATTAATATTGTATAAATATCATAAAACTGTCATACTAGTGACAAATTTCCCTTTCACCGTGTCGCTGAAGAATTTACAGCAGTTCTGCGTTGGTGGAAGAATTTAAAAGTATATTTTGAGTAACAATTGGCATACGATTTGAGTGCAAAGTTTTCGGCTGTACTGGCGAGATATATCTCTCATGATAAACCAACACACATTCCGATTTTTCAGCATTTTACTTGCAAGAACCACTGTTCCTTTTGCATTATATCTAAAAGACAAATATTTGCTAGATTCTATTATTTTTACCTAAAACTCGCAGTCTTGGCGACATTTTTAAATGTTGCCAAATTAACGAAAATGTCGCCCAATTGATAAAATGATGATGAAAGTTCAATATCTTGGAAAGAACATAACAGTAGACAATAAGAATAACCCATTTCTCCGTCCGTCCTTAACGCTTGGAGAGAAATTTAACGGGACGTCGCCAACTTGACGACTTTTTCAAAAGTTGCCAAAGTGACAAAAATGTCGCCAAATAGATAAAAATTACGCCAAATGAGAAGTAATGTTTAGCAAATTCTGATTTCCTTCATATGACGGACATAACTTCTATTATATAAGAAATACGCTTCTCTCCGTTTGTCTGGAACACTTGGTATCGTCAACTTGGCGATATTTCGTCCGAGATTGACAAAAATATCGCCAAAATCGCAAACATGGTGCTAAATTAATGTAAATGATGCCTAATTGAAGAATTAATAATTAAAGTATTTTAATATATAGACTATATCGCTTATTGAGGATGCTATCAATATTGATGATTGTTTATTAAGAGTTCAGCGAATTATAAGTTAATTGGGTATTTGAAATAGTTTTACATGTTGTTATCTGGAAAATCGCCAAACGTACAATTCAACGATAAAAACAAAGTACCATGGATCTTATACATCATTATTTGACTGCAAAACTTGTAAATCCATTGCATTGTATTAGGAAAGTAATGTGCTACCCACATCATATTCTTTTATTTCACTCTCCTGCCTTACCAGAGCAACATATTAAAAATTCAAAATTAAAAACACAGCGACACAAAACCAAATGATTTGTAATTTATTTTAAATTGTCTATTTCCATAATATATATATATATATATATATATATATATATATATATATACATAAAATGAATATATAACATTAAATATGTTGATAACCTATGTCACCTATGTAGATAAAGTAACAGCAAATTACGCATTTACCTGTCATTTCTTATATAAACAGTTATTATATAACTGTTATCGCGATCCACGTATATATCTTCCTCTGAAACAATCTACGACAGAAATTGAAAAACGTATTAATTCTAAATATTCCATATTAGGTTATAATATTAAACACATTCGTTATCCGTACATAACATTAATACCCAAATTGCATCAAAACCCTAGTAAATTCATTCCTATTACAAATGGGTTTAAATCATATCTAACTCTCGCAAATAAAAATATTTTAGCCATATTAAAAGATGTATTTATTAGTATTAAATATAAAGGTTTATATTTTATTAGTAATAGTAAAGAAGCTATTAAAAAATTAATGTAATTTCTGTGGGCTTATATTTAGGAGTTACGACTTTAATGACCTATTTTCTAATATAGACATCAAGGATTTATTTGAAATAGTCATGGAGATCTATGACAGATTCAATGTGCAGTCTTTTATCAATAAATACTAATTTAAGACTTTAGTTGAAATGGTACTTTTTAAGATAGTATTTCATGATGGCAAGTCATATTTCAAACAATTACACGATATCCCAATAGGTGGTGAATGTTCTTCAATGCTTGCGGATATATATCTGAACAAATACGAGGAGGGTACACATTTTTTAAACGGATTTTTTTACATTCGTTATGTGGACGATCTGTTAATTGCATGCCCATGTGAGGAAAATAAATTGGATTTTAATTTCTATCCACCGAATTTAAAATTTACTGAGACTCCATACAATGACGACAGCAGGCTTAATTTTCTAGATCTAACAATATATAAAAATCCATGAGGATCTACTGGTTACCGATTATACGACAAACGCAATGACTTCCCTTTCGTACTTAATTACATTATAAACTAGAGATCATGTATGCACCAAAACTTGTACAGAAATATTATATTGGGACAACTTATTAGAAGCAGGAGACTCAACAGCAATGCACAAGATCGTTATCTATGCGATATGCGTTTCCTGCATAATGCCATCTGGTAAGGTTTCCCTAAAAGATTTTTAAGTAAAGTTATCTACAGTTTTTATAAGTTAACTGTAACTGATTGTTACAGATTATATTTAAATGGAAATTCAGACGATGATCAGATTCATGGGTCAGCATAAAACCGACATTGTGGCTTATTTCAAGACTCAATGTCTTCTGTATATGATTTTCTTGTTAAGGATGTATGCCTACTGCGTGTACCGTTATGGGAGTGATTCAGGCAATGTCATTTAAAGCTATATACATGTTTGAATCTTATATAATATTGTATAATGCATGTCGAAATAGGGCAATATGCATATTTTACTTGAAATAGCATAATGGCAATGTTATTGACACTTCATATATAGCTAGTTAGAGTCGGATAGTAAAGTTAGATCTCAACATATTTTCTATTTAATTAATTGATTTGTGACTTTTACACCTCATACTTTGGGTATGTTTTCGTAGCTTCATATGTGTATACATATTCTTTAACGTCTGGTCTTCTTCTACTGCCTTGATACTGCTGTATGCCTTGTTCGCAATGTACCGGCTCTCCGGGAGTGTTGTCGCGTCGCAAAGCTTGTTTTAACCGGAGTGAGGGGGTCACAACCCCCCGGTCAATTTTTGGTACACTGTATTCCATTCACTGTTATATATATATATATATATATATTATAAATACATTTAATATTCTTACGTTTTTTTACGAGTGTGGTTAGTGATATATTGGAATCATTTTCACATTTTCCCATTGTTATGAGTATTCATTATAGTTATTATATTGCAACTCTATTCATGTAGAAGCATATATAGATATCGGTATTAGGCAAAATGAAGAGATACGTATAATTACTGTTAGATAAGTACTTAGTTGCTCTGTAATGTTATACGCTGTGAAATATGTAGCTCATTGTTCCGATTATTACGATAACTACCAGCACAATGTATGCTTCAGAAAATACAAAGGGCTCTAAATCTAGGAGCTGTAGTATTGATCCTTGTATGGTACCTTGTATTGATTTATTCATGTCACCATTGTTGAAATGTTCTATGATAGTGGAATTTAATTAAAGTATATCTAGTAACATCAATATAATTACGAAATTTTTATTCACACAAACAAAAAGCAGTATAAAAATATATAAAACATCGTGGTGGTAGAATAATAAAAGATATGCAAAGCGCATAATTAACGTTAAAAATATCAAACATGTTCGTAAATCGTAAAGTAGTACATGTTGCATTGTGATGCTTAAAATCCATCGTTAAGTATCTGTGCGAGTGCCTGGAATAAAAGTATTAATTATATTACTCAATTAACTTAACCAATTCTAACTTTAAACATTATTTATTAAATACAATATAATTATGATTAATTTACAATAATTATACTATATATATATAAGGAGGAAATTTGGTGGGTGAGGCCAGACATATTGATTTCTAAAACTGATTATGACCTTTTATATATATTAATAGGTACATACCTCTTTTCTTGTCTTTGAACATTGGCACACTGTATTGCCTTTTGTTATAGACACTCCACAAAAATTCGCTATTTTGCACATTGCCTCTTCGGCGAGCATTGCCACAAATTTACGAAGAAGACTACTGACTCTTGTCTGGATGCTGACTGCAAGTAACTTCATCAATACTTAATCTTGTTTGTTTCCTCACTGCATCGTCATTCTATACATCCCAGCGTCTTGTTGAATATACTCAACGGTTCAACATTTTGCCTTTTTTCACCTTGTAATATGACTGAATTGACAGAGAACCTTCAAGTGCATTTAATATCTTCTCTTATATATTTTTCCTATTGCCACTTCTTTTTGCCTGAGGTCCAGATACGCCCACCGTATCTCATTGGTGGAATAGGCTATGTTATTTGTGTAATATAATTAATTTCATTGCAGAAACTAGCACAAAGAATTAATGGTGGTGTTTCATGCGGCACAATGCAATATGTACTACTTAACGATTTACGACCATGTTTGATATGTTTAAAGTTAAATATGCGCTTGGCATATATTTTATTATTCTGCCACCACCCACATATTTTTAGAAAGCAAATGAAAGAGGAGATTGTACAGATCTGTAGTTTTACCTACGTCTGTATTGTTACAGGTTGGAAAATGGTACATGTTCTTACAGAAAATAAGAAATCCAAAAAAGTAATTACCATGTTTTTTAATTAGCGTTTAAATTAGCATGTTTATAAAAACATATATTTAAAATTAATTTATTTGTGTATATATATATATATATATATATATATATATATATATATATACAATGTTAATAGTAATAAATCAAGTAGACGCGGTATGGGGTCAACCTTCGTTTGGATTGCAACTTGTAATTGATGATCTAATGAGCTAATAATATTATTAACTAGTTTGAGCGCATATGCATTATTAATTTCAGTATTTAATTATTTCTAAGTCCGTTATTAATTATTCAGTTTCTATGAATAAAGTCGTTAGTTTTCACAGAAACTATTATTATATCAGTAGGAAACTATTATTATATTTTAGGATACTCAGGAGTGGATTCTGTCCCAGTAAAATACATTTGTATTTAAATATCAAGTTCAATAATAGGATAAAATCGAAATTATGTGAACGTAGCCCTTAAATTTCCCTATATACATAAATGTTTGTCCCCTATCATGTTTGCTATTTATAATTATTGAATTAGTATATATATTCCGTTTTTCATATAGAATTAAGTCTACTTAAAATTGAATCAAATTTCCAGCTTTCAATTATTTCATTTTACTTGGTAATGCGTTATATTTGTTCACGCATTAAGATTCCCATAAATGGTAAACGTCAAAACGGTTTATCTGAGCATATAGTATATGATTGGTTGGGATATAGTATATGATTGGTTGTGGCATGAAAAAGTTTACAGAGACCATGAATTCACTAAATATAAATGTGCATAATTTTTTTATTTCAATTATTTTAAATTTTTCAGGTCGTAATATAAAAAAGAATTACATCTGTATATATATTTTTATATTTACAAAACTCTAATGGGCACCTTCAGTGAAACCCAATTTGCATATTTCATGTGAATCGGACAATCCTTGAGTCGATACATACGTACATAACATTGCAATTGCGCGAACATGTTCACCAAACTTGCATATAGCCGTACCTCTGACCATAGTTTAATCTTATTCTACCATCCGTAAAATGTGTAAATGTAAAAAAATCTCGATTTTAAATACGCGATTCTGTAAAATACTATTCCTATATATATAACATATTATGTATTGTACAGGATATAAAAGATGGGTAAAATATTGTGAACTAAATTGCCTAATGTTACATGGTAGAGTTCCTAGGTTCAAAAGTGCAGTTAAGAAAGCATAAAAACTGTATTAAAAAATTATATAAAATGAGCATAAGGTGAGGGGAATAACTTAGCCGCTTCATAATGGCTGACCTCCAATATTTTTCTACTTCGCCTATGATAAAAAACGCTAATATGTATATTTATTATTGATTGAAAACTAAGAATTTGATCTGTCTTTTTGTGAATTAATTCCGAATTTATCGTTCGCCCTCACAGAGGGTGTATCTACCTTTAGATGCTGTTGAGGAAATGTTAATTCCAAAAAGTGACAGGTAAAATTTGTAACAGCTAGCTGCGAGCACCGCAGCTGGTAATATTAAAACATGTTTTAACTATAGATTGTAAGTAATATTTAATAAATGTTATCCTTCCCCATCCAGTACATTTTATACCGCAAACCACATTTTTTCGTAGTTAGCTAATGTTGTACTATACAGTGGGACCGGCTGTGTATGTTTTGCTTTTTAAAGTGAATGCATCTTTAAAATCGAAATATTACTGGGGGGCCATGCACAAAACTCGAGTGTTACAAAAATGGTGATAATGTTTGTTAATTATTAATCTAAAAGTAAAATGGAACGATGAATAAAGGGTCGAGAAGACAAAATATGTCCGTCTGGGATGATCTGAGATGATATTCGGACTGGTATTACATACAACCGCCGGGAGCGCGAAAGAGGGGCTCCGCAAAATGATCCAATTCTAAGATGTACAACGGGCTTCTGGGGCCAGTGTAACCAGGGGTTGCTCATCCTGTGACATGACTGACTTCATTATCTCCACTTTGCTCTCATGTGACGACATTGTTTTCAAGTGACGATGCGGGAATTAAGAATACGTGCATTTCGTTTTTGGGCTCTCATGAGAGGGACCGGACTTGTTAACTGCGACTGTCATCTTACTCTACCAACGTCACTAAATTTCCTTCAATGCCACTGGATTCTGTGAGCAGCGCACAATTTAAAATATTTTCGAAAGTTGTTTACGTCTGGGAACTGACTGTTCAAAGTTAACAAACGAGTTTTAAATGTAATATTGCTAAAACGTTTTGTATTTTGCAACACCTCTCACCTTTACCCAGTACTTTGACATCAAGAATGACTAACTTAAATCCCATTACGTCAATCTGACGACATTTGTATTGATTGCGGGGCTTAGTAACCAAACTTATATTAAAGAATCTTGAGTGTAACCTCGGATTGTGTCAAAAGAGGACTGCCAAAGGGGTATCATTCAAAAGCTAATGAACTAAGCTAATGAAATGCAAGAAACGCATACGAAACAAACGAGTAGCTCATGAGGAACAAAAGAAGCCCAAGAAGTCAAATGCAGAATGATAGAGAGAGCATAGAAAACGAAAGAAACTTAACCAAGCGTACGGAGAATAAGTCACTGAGTACTAGTGCATCAACACGACCAGTACTAATGGAAGTCAACGAGGTCGATGACATACAAATTGAGATGTTTCGTTTAGGCAATAGTACTATCGATGATAATGAACCTATGGGAAGTTAACAATTACAGAAGAATTGGAAGTTTACAAGTGAATACTTCGAGAAAGTCTTCATATGGAATCCATTTGGTTATGTTAGTGGAGTATGTGACAAACTGTGGTATTAAAACGATTTGAAACGAGTGAAACGAAAGACAATTGTTCAAACTTACTCGGTCTACTTCATTCATTTCACGATCCAACATCGGATCAAGTATTCACGCTTTAAACTTGCGGCTAAAATCCCACCCTCATTTTTAACACTTTACAACATAGTTGAAAAGTGTTTATGATTTTGTTCATTCATTCTGTCTGTCTGTCCGTTAGCACGATAACTGTCGTAAAAATAACTTTATCAAAATCAAATTTTAGTATGTTTTTCAAACAGTCTGTGGGACCTATGGGAATATAAATGAATAGTATCATCGAATTAGAATTCGATTGAACCCGTGTTGAAAAAATGAAATACATTGAACCTTATGGGACATAATTTTTCAAATGTTTTTTAAGCGAATTTAAAATTCACAAATTGCTTCGACAATTTTAGGAAATATTCAAATTACCCCATAAAATATATAAAAAAAATTTCAGTGAAATATGTTAGGTAGTTTTTTACATAAAAATTATTTGATACAGAGAAAAAACAAATTTAATTAAATTCTGATTCTTGTTATAACATTCAGAAAAAAAAAGATATATATGTTATAATAAATATCTTTCCAACTGTTTAATTATTTTTTATCACACCCATGAGTAAATTATATTCAAAACTTATAACCCAGTAGGTCATATAGTTCGAACAATAGAATCGATATGGTTATAAGTAGAAATGGGTGAATAACACATTTCTCGAATTCGAGGATTCTAATCAGGCTGTTGTTGAAACCCAGACCGTCCGACCTACCAGAAAGGTGTAAGGTAACTTCTTGGACGGTCGGGAAGTGCCACACAATTTAGACCGGAACCCAGTGGGGGAGGCATCCACAGGGACCGTACCCTCCTTCCCCTACCACCAACCTCTCGGAAGGACTTTTGACCCACATGTTTAACGTGATCGTACTCCGCATGAACACGGCGGCAGTTTTGGCAGTGGCTGGAATCGAACCCGGGCCTACCGAGTGCAACTCCAGCGCGCTAACCAATGGGCTACCGCGCCCGTCGAATTACTTGTATAAGAATTGTTGCATGTAGAATTAGTTGTATAAGAATTGTTGCATTTCTTAAATTGTTGCAATTGTTGCAATTATTTAGCTCATGGAGTCTGCAATATAGCTGATATGAATGAAACATTCATTGATTTTACACAGAGAACCAGACCTGCCAACGGCCCTACCGTGCAGAAAACACCGATTCACATTAGATCACCGAAGTCATGCAGAATCGGGCGCGGTTATTACTTGGGTGGGTGACCACCTGGGAAAACCACGTGCTGTTGGCACATTTAGGGCGCGGTAGCTCGGTGGTTTGCGCTCAGGATTTGCACGCTGTAGCAAATGCCGCCGTGTTCATGCGGAGTACGACCACGTTAAACATGTGAGATCGAAAGTCCTTATGAGAGGTTGGTGGTAGGGGAAGGAGGGTACGGTCCCTGTGGATGTCCCCCCCACTGGATCCCGGTCTAAATTGTGTGGCACTTCCCGGCCGTCCGAACAGTTGCCTTACACCTTTCTGGAAGGTCGGACGGTCTGGGTCTCAACAACAACAGAGAACCAGACGAAATTTTCGATGAAATTTTAAGCATAGAGTTGAATTTCTTGTACCCCCTCATGTTTTTAAGTTTTTAAATAAAATAAATTATTATAGTGTTGTGATAAATGAAAGGAATGGAAAAATGTTAATAAATGAAATGCTGCTTTTATATAGAGGCGATTTATATTTCGATGATGTCATTTGAATAAAGTTCATTTGTTTTCGATGAAGTTTTCAAATATAATAAATTATTGTAGTATTATGATAATTTTAAAAATATTACCGAGGAATGTATTGCATTTTAAAGATGTTTAAACCACGCAATTTATGTTTTAGTGCCGTCATTTGAATGAAGTTCATTTTTTTCGATGAACTTCTAAGTTTTCAAATATAATAATATAAAGTAGTATTGTGATAATTCTAAAAATATTTCCGAGGAATGTATCGCATTTTAGAGATATTTAAATAAAATTGCATTGTAGTTGGAAAGCGTATCATAATCAATGCTTTATGCATGATTGATCTTTCTTATTTCTATTTACTGCTGCCAAATTGGACGCAGTTTTCTAGATTAGAAGAGTGAGAGCTATAAAATAACTTTTAATAGAATCCATGTTTTATATAAAATATAATTCTAAAATATTACTGGTACATATAGGCGGTATACTAAATTATATCATTTAAATATTTTCGCATTATTATATTCGCATTCGCATCGAAAATAGAATAATTGTACCGTTTCAAGTACAGGCTGTCCAAAAATAACTGTCGACTACTGTCGAAAACAATTTACCACTAACGTGTTGGAATATAAACAAAACAAAGTAAAATTTATAGGTGAAATAGCAGAATAAGTTCATATATGAAATCCAAAAAGAAAAATAAATATTTAATTTAATAATTTTCCACGATCATTTTCGCTTCTATGGAAACATAGATACGAGATTAGACTATTTGCTTAATGAACCCCATTTTTCATGTTTATTAGAGATAAACACTACTTCAACGCCCCACAAAACTCTGAATAACTAAAATGGGAGTGAACAAATGTAGGCGTGGCCATATACACAAGAATATATCTCTTTCATTCTACACTGCTCAAAACTGAAATGGCAACACCATAATGTTGTAGGTATAGCTTTATGTGAATCAGGCAATGGAAAGAGCAAGGCGAGATATGCAAATGATCACTGTTTGGTTACGCATAGTGACGTAACACCTTGCCGAGAAGCATTAAAGCGTCAGGTCTAGGAGGAGCGATATGACAGATAAATTGTAGCATTATTGGTTTCAGGTTGTCGAAAGCCCAGACCACCCGACTCGTCCTAGGACCCAGAGCAATTTAATGGATGGCCAGTACTTTCAGGTTGTAAAAATCATCACAGCATACCAGTACATCGACGTACCACATACGTTCAGTTGTCGCGTTATTGGTTTCAGGTTCTAAAAATCATCACAGTATTAAAAGAGTACGTCGACGTACCACATACGTTCAGTTGTCGTCAACGGAATGGAAACAAGTCATTGTGTTACGTGAGGATGGAACGAGCCTTCGAAGGAAAGCTGAAATATTGGGTCGTAAGGTGAACACAGTTCAATGGTGCGTGTTGCGGTTCGCGAGAGACAACGAAACGACACGAAGACCAGGTAGCGGAGCTAGCAGGGGTATCACACCACGTGAAGATCTTATGCTTCTGAGAAGCGTTGCGCCGGAGCCGTTTACCAAATTAATCGTGTTACAGCGACATTTTCCCCACACTACAGGCAAAGATGTTTCGACAGAAACAATTCGAAACCGTTTGCATGACGCAGGACTCCGAGGTAGATGACCTTTTCGACACCTACCGTTTCAACGTCTTCGCCGGTTACGTCGCTTCCAGTGATGTCAAATGAGGCGGAATTTTTCGAAAGAATAGAGAAGCATTCTATTCACTGATGAATCAGGATTTTGGCATGCCAGATGAACGTACTCGCGTATGTCGGCGCTTTTAACAACGCCACCTGGAAAATTTTTCAATCAGTCGCCTCACAGCCCCCCCCCCCCCTAAGTGTTACCATGGTTCTGCCTTTTCAACGTCTTCACCGGTTACGTCGCCTCCAGTGGTGTCAAATAAAGCGCAATGAGTCGACAGAATGGCGAAGCATTCTCTTAACGGATTAATCACGATTCTGTTTTGGCATGTCAGAAGACCGTACTCACGTATGGCGGCGCATTCAACAACGTCACCAAAAAGATTTTTCTATCAGTCGTCACACAGCCCCCCCTAAGTGGTACCATGGTTTGGGATGGTATAAGATTTGGTGAACTAACATCTTTTTTCCCCGTTTCTGGCAATATCACGGCACAACGATACGTCTCTGAGATCGTGAGACCTGTGGTACAGCCATATCGGTCAACCAGGTCTGGAGTGCTCTTTCAGTTGAATAATGCCAGGCCACATACTGCATGGGTAACTATGAATAGTTTACCAGGTTTTGATATCCTTCTTTGGTCAGCATATTATCCGTATATCCAATATAGTATACCTGAGACATCATGGCATTAAGATAACTCCTAATTCTGGCAAATCATCTTGCAAGCCCAATTGCATGCTGTGTTTAACGCCATCCCTCAGTACACCATTGGCCAACTCATTGACGAGATGCCTCGTCGTATTCAATCTTGCACAGCCGCTCGCAGTGGGCCTGATCCATATTGATTTAATGTTAATAAAGTTCCATGCTTTCATTTTCCAGATATGATTAATTGATCATTTGCACATCTCCATGTTACAATTATATTTTGCAAATTTCATAAGGATACATCAATTTTTTCATGATGTTGCAATTTCAGTTGTGAGCAGTGTATTTGTTAAAATACATAAGTCAAAATATATTTTAATTGCTGTGTATAAATATTTAAAACTAACAACATTAATTTGCACTATATATCACAATTGTAAAATATTGGTTTCCTTAAAGGAGTTTTCGTCGAGGAGTGTATATCAGCAAAGGTAGTGCGGCCACGCAGCACGCTCAATTCTTTTCCGAATACGTTCGGCAACTAAATCGACCCCTTAAATATTTAACGTCACCATATATTCAAATTGAAAAAAAAAGTTTCAAAATGTGTTACCGACGAACTTAATACACGTAGTTTCAGAAAGATATATGTGTGATGGAGTAAAATTTACATAAATACAATACTGATACTTACCCATAGTTTCCCCCAGTTGACCTTGAATATACTATAGTATTTTCAAGGTCTCTCTGAGTAGATCAAAAGTGCATTGCGTTATACTAACAGAACTAGTCGAATTTGTGGGCACTAACACATTTGACTTGAATACGTGAATACGTCTTTAAAATCAAAACATTACTGGTGTGTGGGGGGAGGAGGGGGGAATGCACGAAACTCGAGCGTTACGAAAATGCGTGTTAAAGTTTGGTAATTTCAAATCTTAAAGCAACGTGCAACGATAAGTAAAGTTTCGAGAAGACAAAAGATGTCCTTCTGGGATGATCTGGGATGATCTTCGGACCGAACGTACAACCGCGAGGAGCGCTAAAAAAGAGGGGCTGCGTAAAATGATCAATTCTAAGGTGCACGAAACGCTTCGGGCCAGTGTAACCAGGGGTTCCTCGTCCTGTGACATGACTGACTTCATTATTTCCACTTTGCTCTCAAGTGAAAACATGGTTTTTCATGTGACGACACGGGAATTAAGAACATGTGTATTTGATTTTCGAACTCTCAAGAGAGGGACCGGACTTGTTAACTGCGACTGTCATTTTACTCTACCAACCTCAATAAATTTCCTTTAATGTCACTAGATTCTGTGTGCAACGCACAATTTAATATATTTTCGAAAGTTGTTTACGTCTGAGTACTGCCGCTTCAAAGTTAACAAACGAGTTTTAAATGTAATATTGCTAAAACATTTTGTGTTTTGGCAACTCCTTTCACTTTTATCCAGTACCGTGACATCAAGAGTGATTAACTTTATTCTCATTACGTCAAGCTGACGAAATTTTCATTGATTGCGGGGCCTAGTGGCTAACCTTATATTAAAGAACATTGAATGTAATTTCGGACAGTGTCAAGAAACGACTGCGAAAGTGGTATCATTCAAAAGCTAATGATCTAAGCTACAATTAATATTGGGCAACAACCATCGCTAGTGACGGGAACTTTATTAACATAAATTTTCTTAATGTCGTCAAGATTGCATGCGATAGCTCAACAGAAATACAAGAAGACAAACGAGTTGCTTGTGAGGAACAAAAGGATCCCAAGCAGTTAAATGCAGAATGGCAGAGAGAGTATAGACAACGAAAGAAACTTGCGGCGGCCAAGCTTACGGATGAGTCACTGAGTAATAGTACAACAACACGACCAGTACTAATGGAAGTCAACGAGGACGACGACATACAATTTAAGATGTTTCGTTTAGGCAATAGTACTATCGATGATAATGAAACTATGAGAAGTGAACAAACAAATAGAGAAAAATTTGAAGTTTTAAAGTGAGTACTTTGAGAAAGTCTTCATATGGAATCCATTTGGTTATGCGAGCGGATTATGTGACAAACTGTGGTTTTGTAACGATTTGAAACAAGTGAAACAAAAGACAATTGTTAAAACTTATTCGGTTTACTTCATTCATTTCACGATCCAATATCAGACCAAGTATTCATCTTTAAATATGCGGCTTAAATCTCACCCAAAATTTTAACACTTTACAACAAAGTTGAAAAGTGTTTATGACTTTGTTCATTCTGTCTGTCTGTATGTCTGTCCGTTAGCACGCTATCTGCCGTAAAAATGACTTTATCAAATTGAAATTTTAGAATGTTTTTCAGACAGTCTGTGGGACCTATAGTAATATAAATAAATAATATCACCCAATTAGTTTTTTATTGAACCCGGGTCGAAAAAATGAAATACATTGAACCCTATGGAACCTAATTTTTCAAACATTTTTTATGCAAATTTAAAATAAACAAATTGCAATTTTTAGGAAATATTCACATTATCCCATAAAATATATAAAAAAAATTTCAGTAAAATATATTAAGTAGTTTTTTAATTAAAAATTATTTAAAATAGGGAAAAAAACAATTTCAATTAAATTCTGACTTTTGGGATATCCTTCAGAAAGGAAAAAGACATATATTATATAAATATTATCTTTCCAATTTTGAATATGAAAGAGGCTTCACATTTTAAAATAGATTTGGTAGATAACAATTTTTAAAAATTGTTTTTAATTTTATATAACTCTTCATGATATACTTATTTGATCGCTTTTTTAATGCACTTTCCTATGGACCTAGAGAGTTAATATTTGGTACACAGCTTAAATTTGTTGAACATTTTATTCTACAAAAATTTGGTGGATCTTTAAATATAGATCATACATTTTTTTCGAAATGGCCTGAAAATAATCACCGTTCACTTCTATAAATCATTGTTGTAATATTGTTAAAAAATCTGATGTGGACAGCACATGACTTTCCCTGCTGACTCATATTCCCGTTCTCTTTATTTCTTCAATAATAATTTGAGTTCATCTGCACAAAATAACAGCCATAAGTATTTTAAATGACATTGAATTTGCACGTTAAACTTAAATTTGGTTCTCATTTGATAGCTGGACTTATTGTCAAAGGTGGCGTAGCGAAAACGCGGAAAAACTAGAATATCTCAAGAACGGCTTGTCCTAGAGTAATGGGGTTAGTCTTATTCTTTTTGTTGTCAAAAATCACGTGTAAAATAGGAATTTAATTGATATAATTGAGCACACGTAGTCTTTTATTTTTATATTTAATGATTTTTGCGGGCCATTTCGCAAATATATCCCGTTCCTTTTCCCCGAAGCGTACTAGAATAACCTACAAATGATTTATATACTCAATTTTGTTAAATTTGGTATATAAATCACTTGTAGGTTATTGAAATATTATACACCAAATTTTGTTAAATTTGTTCCATGGGTTTTTAGCTAGAATGGATAAAGGCAATTTCTGCCGGCCATTTCGTAAAGACACCAGATTCTTTTATTACGAATAGTACTATAATCTAGTGAACATCAGGATTTCCCACAAAAAACATACCTACCAAATTTTTTGAAATTCGGTCCATTATGTTTTCAATGAGAGTGGATGTAATATCCTCACAGATACACAAAAACATACACAGATACACCCTTACATACACAGACGTCTTCCTAAACATAGTTTTTTCGTGTTATAGAAGTCCCAAAACGTGTAGATCTTTGAAAATTCGAGTTCCGATCTTCGGCACGATTCCAATACTTTGAATACATACACACACACACACACATATTATCTGTGTATCTGTCTATCTAAATACCGTGCCTATGCAATTACAATAGTTGTGATTTTAAATGATCCCTAAACTTTTATTATTTCTTCAACGAAGCCTAATTTTAACTTATGCAGAATGCAAATATATCAAGCGATTGCATGGTGAGTTACATAAGAATTGCTGAATTTTTTTCACACAAAATTATTTAGCTCTGGAGTGTGGAATACAAGTTATATGAATGAAATATTCATTGATTTTGCATAGAGAATCAGATGATTTATATTTCGATACAGTTTTAAATATTTAAGTATAATAAATTACTGTAGTACTGTGATAATGTAAAAGATACCACCACTGAATATATCACATTTTAGAAATTTTTAAATAAAATTGCATTTCAGTTGGAAAGTGTTTTATAATCAATGATTATGCATGTTTGATCTTTCTTGTTTCTATTTACTGCTTCCAAATTAGGCGCAGTTTCCTGGATTACAAGATGCGACACTCGCCAACTTAAGTTTAAAAGAAAGCATGCTTTATATAGAATAAAATTATAAAATATTACTGGTACATATAGACGGTACACTAATTTATATCATTTTTAGTTTTCCGCATTATCATACGCTGAGCGAAAATAGAAGAATTGTCCCGTTTTATATACGGGCTGTCCAAAACTACTGTCGACTACTGCCGAAAACAAATTACCCATAACGTGTTGGAATATAAATGAAATTAAGT
This sequence comes from Amaurobius ferox, assembly GCA_951213105.1. NCBI lineage: Eukaryota > Metazoa > Arthropoda > Arachnida > Araneae > Amaurobiidae > Amaurobius > Amaurobius ferox. The sequence continues at coordinate 57,529,253 of OX578139.1, read as the reverse complement.
GAAATTTATAGGTGAGATTGCAGAATAAGCTCATATATGAAATCCAAAAAGAAAAAGTAAAATTTAATTTAATAATTTTTCACGATCGTTTTCCCTAAATTAGTCCCTATATGAAATTAGTCCCTATATGAAATCCACACAGAAAAAAAAATTAATTTAGTACTTTTTCTCGATTATTTTCCCTCTTATGGAAACATAGATACGAGATGAGACTATTTGCCTAATGTGCCCCATTCTTCATAGTTATTACAGATAAACACTATTTCAACGCCCCCCAAAACACTCAATACCAAAAATGGGAGTGAACAAGTGTTGGCGTGGCCATATACACAAGAATATATATCTTTCATTCTACACTGCTCACAACTAAAATCGAAACACCATAATGTTTTAGGTGTAGCTTTATATAAATCAGGCAATGGAAACAGCCAGGCAAGATTTGCAAATGATCACTGTTTCGTTACGCATAGTGACGTAACACCTCGCCGAAAAGCATAAAAGCGTCAGCTCAAGGAGGAGCTATATCACAGATAAATTGAAGCGTTATTGGTTTAAGGTTGTAAAAATCATCACAGTATTCCAAGAGTACGTCGACGTACCTCATATGTTCAGTTGTCGTCAACGGAACGGCAGCAAGCCATTGTTTTACGTGAGGGTGGGACGAGCCTTCGAAGGATAGCTTAAATATTGGGTCGTGAGGTGAGGTTACGGTTCGTGAGAGACAAGGAAACGAAACGGAGATCAGGTAGTGGAGCTTCCAGGTGTACCACACCACATGAAGTTGGTATGCTACTGAGAAGCGGGAGCCGTTTACGACAGCTACCGTGTTGCAGCGACATTTATCCCACACTACAGGTAAAGTGGTTTCGACCCAAACAATTCGATACCGTTTGCATGACGCAGAACTCCGAGGTAGATGACCTTTTCGACACCTACCGTTTCAAAGTCTTCGCCGGTTACGTCGCTTCCAGTGGTGTCAAATGAGGCGGAATTTTTCGAAAAAATAGCGAAGCATTCTGTTCACTTATGAATCAGGATTTTGGCATGCCAGATGACCGTACTCGCGTAAGTCGGCGCTTTCAGCAACGTCACCTGGAAACTTTTTCTATCAGTTGCCACATAGCCCTCCCTAAGTGGTACCACGGTTTGGGAAGGTATAACATTTGGTGAATAGCCGTGAGCATCTTCAATTGTTGTTCATCGACGATATCACAAATCTGTTTTGGTATTGACGGAAATTTACGAACCAGGCAAAACATCCCTCGTTTTTGGCAGAGGGTAAACGTGAATAAAAATATGTACTGTAAGAATATTTTAATACCGCTGATACGTCCACGAGCTTATCCGAACTTTGATAAGTAACGTTATATAATCCAACAAGATTACTGCTCCCAAGACACGGAAGATGCAAGAATGGTGTCGACCCATTTTATTAAAATCCATTACTCATGATAAGAACTCTATATAGCCCAAATCTGAATCCAATGAATTTTAGAGTATGGTCTATGGAATTTTAGTGTATGGTCTATGAAATTTTGTGTATGGTCTATGAAATTTTAGTTTATGGTCTTTGCATGCCAGAGCCTGTTATAAGCTTCATACAAATGCTGATGATAATTCTCAATGGATTGCGGTATATAGCTTTGAATTTCGTCGCACATATTAAACTTTACAATAAAACCAAATAAGATATTTTGTAAAGCATGAATGATTATCTTTAATACATATATTGATGTTCATCAATAAATCTTTTCCATTTTCTAATACATTTATATTAAACAAGAAAGATCAATTGTGCATAAAGCATTGATTATGAAACAATTTCCAAATGATATGCAATTTTATTTAAACAGCTCTAAAATGCGATTAATTCAGCACATATATTTTTCAAATTATCGCAGTACTACAATAATTCATTAAACTTCGAAACTTAAAATTTCAACAGAAAAGTCACTGCTATAAATCGTCTGCTTTTCTATGTAAAGTCAATGAACATTTCATTCATATTACTTATATTTCAGACGCCAGAGCAAAATAATTTTAAATGAACAAAATTTAGCAATTCTCATACAACTCATCTTACAATCCCGTATATTTGTTTACGTTCTATATGTTATAGAAGTTAAGCTTCGTGTCAGGAAATATCAAAGTTTGGTGATCTTTAAAAATCAAAAATATTGTAATTGCGTTGGCACTGAAATATTTAAATACACAGATAATATGCAATAATAAAGTCGTTTTATGACGGATGCAACACTAAATATAAATTTTAAAAATCTTCATATGATTTACAGGGGAGCCATATTTTATTTTGAAAGGTGAACACGTGACCTCTTCGTATAATATGGATGTAATTATTGCTTCAATTTTTATTTAAAAAACTACATTAACTACATTACTACTAACTAAGAAATATTTTGCTGAATATTTCTACTCAATTTACGTAATAATTTGAATATTTCCTAAAATTTTCGAAGCAATTTGTGAATTTAAACTCGTTTAAAAAATGTTTGAAAAATTACGTCCTATTGGGTTCAATGCATTTTATTTATTCAAACACGGTAAAATCCGAAACTAATTGAGTTATATTATTAATTTTTATTTCCGTATGTGTCACAGGCCGTTTCAGCAACATAATAAAATTTTATTTTGATAAAATCATTTTTACGACTGTTATCGTGCGAACGGCCAGACAGAATAAGCAAGTTATAGGCACTTTGCAACTATGTTGAAATATGTTAAAAGGGTTTGTCTCCGTTATGTATTTTCACCCTGTAATAGTTGTAGTTTTAAAAAAATATATATATTTTATGTTAAAAATAAATTTATAATTTTATTGTTCTCTCAAAGAAATGAAAATTCATAATACTGGGCCAAGGAACGGTCGGAAATTATTTTAGTTCTTTGAATTACTATTATTTTAGGAAAAATATTTTTTAAAAAAATGCGGAAATGATTAAAATCAAAACGGGTGGTCACGTATATCCATCGAAAAGTGAAGTTTCTTTAAAGTAACTCAATTTCCGCCTGTATAAAGTTACAGAGAAGGGTAACAAGTATTGAAAAATTCAAACAAGTATGGTAAACAAGTATTGAAAAATTCAAACAAGTATGGTAAACAAGTATTGAAAAATTCAAACAAGTATGGTAAACAAGTATTGAAAAATTCAAACAAGTATGGTAAACAAGTATTGAAAAATTCAAACAAGTATGGTAAACAAGTATTGAAAAATTCATGCTAATCACGTTCCTAGTATCGTATATGTGTCCTTATAACTTACATTATATAAAATTCCTAAAAGAGAATTTGACAAAGAAAGGATACACTCTCATCTATGAAAGATATTATCAGATGCATCAAAACTGCCCTATTTTAACTTATTTTATAACTAACCTATTATATTATATATATATATATATATATATAATATACAGGGTGGCCATAAAATAACTTACACAGTTTGGAGGCATTTGCAGCTAAAACTAATGCACGAAATGAAGCCAAATTTCAAATACAGATTGTGGAAGGCATGGGGAGCTAAATTCCGCAAAAAAAATTAATACTAAAAGTCGCCATCAGCGGAGATTTTGTAGCTGTCGGAACCGAAAAAGAGTGAATAATGACAATGAACACACGCAAAATGGAGTATGCAAAATATTAATAATGTTTTAGTAATAAAAAATAAACATACCATACAGTTATGAAGAAATTTATGAAACTCGCATAAAATAATCTTCTATTCGTCAGCATTAGGGTTCCTTGGACCACGTGAAACATTTTCCTTGTGCATAAAATATTGCATCCACTGTATGACGTTCTCTACTGCTACGTATAAACTGTCAGTTTGGATGTTTGTAAGAGCCTGTATTATATTCTGTTTCAAGACATGCAGGTTTGGTACGCCACCAACATACATAACGTTATGAGGGTTATGAAGCATTCGAAATTCCGTAAGAGCCACCACGGCATTACACTGTCGAGGTAGAACAGCTTTACAAGTAAAGCACATTGAGATAAAGTAGAGCGCATATTAAACACAAATCAATAGTCACTCAAAGGACTTCTAAATGAACTTCTAAACGAAGATTTTTAGGTATATTAATCTATTTGAATATCAGGAACACCGGGCAACACAGTAAATTAATTTGGTGTGTCTTTTGCTGGCATTGTATAGCAATGGCAATTGTAAAGGTAATTAATACTTAACTTGGTATATAAATCTCCCAATTTTTTTCACCACAGGGTGTTTTCTCTTTCTGGGCTTCAAACGAGATGAAAGGAAAAATGAAAAAAGGGACTGCACCATTTTTCACGTTTGTAACAATACTTTTAGTAAAGTTGTAACTAACGAAATATTTTACTTTTCAACTTATTGCAGCGGTTCTTAAATACGTGTCTTTTATGAGTCAAGACATCAATTAGAATTAATGTCCTCTTGATGGCGTTTGATATCTGGGTGGTTACAGCTTTATTAGAAAACAGAATTAAAAACGTGTTTATTAAAACTGAATGACATAAAGTGAAACGTGCAATGAAACATGAACAAGACATACTTTTAAAATGCATAATATTTTTGTGTAGTTTATTGAAATATGCATTTACAAAATAATGACAAATATGAAATAGGCTTTCATAACATCTATCTATTGTATTCTAAAAATGATATTTACTTCAAATAAACTAACTAAATGTAATCTTGGTAAGTCACTGATGTGTATTTGTTACAATACATTGACTATGCCGCTAATACATTAAATTTAATTTCATTATATCAAAGAAGTGAGATAAGTTTTTTTTACTAAAGAAGACAATACATTTTACCATTATTATCCTCTTTGAAATAATGAAATAAATTAAGTTTCTGCAACAGGAATTTTAATGTTATCATTTGCATTATTAACGATTGAGACAAAAAAATAAAATAATTAAAGATTTTCCGAAATGAGGGTATTTCCTTTTGTACAAAAATTTATTCAGATAGCATTTTAATTAATCACATTTAATCCAATAAATTATACTGAAATTCTAGATAATTGAATTGTGTTGTAGAACTTACATATTGTTTGTATAGCATTGTGGTATCATTTCTTTTCAACTAAAGAAATGGTTACTACAAGAGCAATTTTAGTACCATGGAAGCTATATTTATGATTAATCAGACTTTTAGAGACTGAAGTGAGACTTTTAGAGACTGACATTCGAGAGCCATAAGTGATTGCTCACAACAAATTTATGTTTATATATCAGAACACTAATCACGAAAATCATTGGTAATTATTAGAAAGCCTTTAGCTCTCAAATTGAGAATTGTAATACTTTATCGAACTTAGTATATGATGTTGTTGTTGTCGTTGCTAATTCCACTTTTCAGGAACAAGGCCCGAAAACCAAAGTCTACAGTAAAGGTAGGACACTAAGCACTCCATGGTGGAAGTCTGATTTTTGCCAGTACTATCAAATTTAGACCAAACCTAGCAAAGAACATCGTACATATTAAGCAGACTAAATCAACTTCTACATAAAGAAGATAGTCAATTTCCAATTTGCAATCCATAAAATTGCAAACTAGCCAAGAAAATCTGTTCAGTTTCAACATCTCCGGTTCTAATCGAAGAGTCACCCAAACCTAGATGCGTATCATCAAAGCATACTACAGAAACTTATCCATTCCATCTCTCCGTCTTTCGGCTTATCACGGATTATGGAGTCGTGCATAATTTACGCTTTGTTACGCGGATTTAGTAATTACATCTTATTAGGGACTTTCGTATTTAATAGAGTAATTATGTTTTGCTCGGTCATTGTACAGTAATTAATAATTTTTACATGTCATATTACATATAACTACGATTTAATCTAGTATTAATTTAAGAGATTGTACATAATTTACATTTTATGCTAAAACTATATTTCTTCATTATTTTGACGTGTGCATGCTTTTAATCTATATGTTACCGGCAATGTACGAAAACCGTCAGTATATAGAATACCTACCATTTTATAGAATATCGAAAACTGGTCGGCGATCTATTAAACGATTAACATTTCACATATTTCCTAGGCATTCTATAGAATGCCAAACGACAAACCGGAAACGTATGAAAGATATCTTCGATTCATTATTTTTTCATACTTTGCCTAAATATCATTTGCTATTCTATAGAATGCGTAGGTATTATATACAATGCCTAGGGAAAGTATATGATAATTCTCATTATTCATACTTTGGCTAAAAACGACTGGTATTCTATAAAATGCCTAGGTATTCTATAGAATGCCGGCAATTCATTCATTGCCGGTAACATATATAATAATTGTATAATGGGATTTCTTTTTTCAGACAATTCAGAAGCATCCTGTGGATATTGAAGATTGAATGTTCAACCTCATACACTAATATATATCATCTACAAGATATAAAATATCAGATATCGTGGTAGCAACTAGTTTATTAAAAGAAATTACAAATACAAGCTGTGACATCAAGCACTGATCTGCACTAAGCATTAAGCAAAGTGCAGATCAGTGTCGTTTTAATTACCGTTATATGCAACAATTTGTCGTAAAGATTTTCTGCCCATATATGAACAAACAGGTGGACAGACACACACCCATACAAACACAGTGACATCATTGAAGAAATGCTTTATTCGTTCTCAGGTGTGCTCAACCACGTAAACCCATCTAAATCAGAGTTGAAATTTCGACTACCTTATAATACTTTTACTGGTACATTTTTGTAGGGAAAGTAAAAACAAAAATAATTTTCTAAAAGGTTAATAAATTATATAACTGTCAATAAGAGTTAAATAAAAGTTGTCTTAAATGTTAATAAAGTATGTTAAAAAATTATCTGAATTGTAAAAATTATCTAAAACATTAAAAATATATTCTTCAAAATAATCTAAAAGCTTAACTGGAAACATAAGCAAACCCATTTCTTTCTATAATCAGCATTTAAAATTTCCATATTTCACTGAATTTAAAGTCTGTTGATACATTTCTCCTTTTACCTCTCTCTGGAAAGTTTCCAGTATATGCGATCAATCTCTTTCGGAGCAAAAATATTGGAATTTTTTCGATTTTTTAAGTGTCTTAATCCTTCAGTTGTTTTATGTATTAACTATGAAATGTACCCAAAGCTGCCCGGGAATTGAGATGCAAACCAAAATTAAGATCACACCCGTACAACTAATCTTCCTATACCAACGGGTACAGGTTGTGACGTCAGTTTTAATGTCCAGTGCATAGCAACCGGCGAACCAGAGAATGAAGCCTTTATCTAAACGAAATTGAAAATCTCAATTTTTATACTTTTGGCTGTCCGAAACTTTGATTTTCTGCTACAGGCAATACACACACACAGAGATATATTTTTTTCATTGTATAAGATACATAAGAAAATACCTGCATGGTGACTCTTCACACTGCTTTCTCATACGATCTTAATCTATTGTGTTTGTTTCTACTGGTATCAAAATCATCAAAATGAAAATATATTGCTTTAAAATATTTAGGAAACAAATATTTATTTAATATTTAAATGCATTTATAATCTATATTGTTGGAAGCTGCTTAGTGAAATCAATGTACACACTTGACTTGTCTGCGTTAATAAAAATTATTATCCTCATAATATTAATATCTTGTATGGTCCTCTTTCCCCCCCCCCTCTCTCTCTTTGTCTCTCTTTCTCTCAAATGTATAATTTTTGTTTATATATTCACTTGCAATAAATGATTCAGTACATTATACAATGATACTGTTGTGATACAACCATTCAAAAGACTAATTAAAGAAAATAAAATCAATTGAACGATCATATCTCAACACCTGATTGGGTCGGACACTCACATACAATTAAATATGAAAGGGAATTAATTAAATAGTTAATTTTAATGGAATGGGATCGTATAATGGGGAATATAATTTTGAATATAAAGCATTGCGTTGTGTAATTAAATATTAAACCATACTTGTATGTGAGCGCCTTAAAATTACCTTACCTGTAGGTGGATCTCATCTTTTTTTTAATTCTCTTTATTTATATTGGAAATCAATTATATATGTATATCTTATGGATAGTATTATGTTTCATTATTTTTTTTTTTTATTATTGTCTCATAGTCAATTCCAAAAACTAAATTCAGCAATCGAATGTGTAAAGTCACATGAATCCATAATGATAATGGCTACATCTATAGCCCCTTTTCTGCTTCACTATAAAGTTTCAAACACACCGTGCGGAAAGAGAAATGGAAATTATAGCAGGACACGGTTCTAATATGTAGAATGAAACTGCACACAGAGATACCAATATGCACTTTGCTGTATAATAATATATTTTCCCAATGTAGATCAAATGACAAAATATTTCTTATCTTCATGATGACTTATTAACTCTTTTCTATATTTTGAAAGCAAATCATTTTGAATAATCCACAAAAGGCAGATGAAAGAAGGTTATAATAATTATGTCGAATCAATAATCAACATGTCGATTTACTCCATAATTCAAATTTGCATATTAATAGACAATAGATGAATTTCACTGAAATTGTCCATAGAGGCAAAATGCTGTCAAACTGAGATATAAATAATATTCTCCAACTTGGCTCAAAAATATTTAATAAAATGATTAATAGATACTTGCACACACAATAAATGACTTGCTGTTGCCATATAAAAATCATCAGCAGAACAATTTCTTTTTACAACTTCATATTACAGTCAAAACATTCAGTAGATTGCATTCTTTTCACAAATTAACAATATATATATACTTAACAATGTGTCTGATGAATTCAGATTCACATACACCTTTATAAAACCATATTAGAGCTAGGAGTGCCCATGGCACTCCTGCCTAAAAATTAACACCACCTTGCTGTCACCAGAATTTTTTGAGAGAAGAGATCGAGCATCAGCATTTCACACCCGAGTCAATTTCCCGCCTAACCTGTCACGCTGTGATTGGCTGAAGCCACACACACCGTTGCCATACCAGGAAAAATAAACTCTCGCTGAACAGGGAGATCAAAGTGAGACAGCAGAAAACAAGTTTCCGTGTCTCGCCTACCAATTGAAATAGTGTGCGCGTATGCAGTCATATTTAAAAGGGACGTACACTGTACAAATAAAAACATGAACTGATAGCAGCACGTTATAATTAAAGTTAATAAAAGAGTCAATTGGTCTATTAATGGGTATATAAAATAAAAGCAATTTTGAATAGAATAATTTGGAATAATAATAAAGTAAAAATAAAATATTTAATGATTTATAAAAAAAAATGTTAATTTGAAATAATAAAATAAAGTGTTGTGACGTGTCACAACAGATACTAATTATGTTTTATTGTATTATCATATCAAAGAATAATTTTCCTTTAAAAAAACAAAATAAGATACTGTCAACTTTCTGAAATTCGATGTCAGATATAGTGCAGTTGATGAATTTACCAGCATTAAATGTGCGGGCTGTGGAGAAGATTACAGTTTGATAAAGTAAGAAAATGTTGACTCCAGACTATTAGCTGCCAGTATTGAAAGCATTAAAGCTATATGTATGTAAACTTTTGCCAAAAATGTGGCAAATGAATTGCTAAGACGATAAAAACAAAACCTAAAATTAGGAATAACCGTTTATTTATTGCAATTTTGATTTTATAATGATGTCTTATCATATCAAATAATAAAAAATATATATAAAAAACAAAATAAGGCACTGTCAATTTAGCATTGTTCGGTGTCAGAGGGTTCGAAGTCTGATGTTCGGTGTCAGAGGTAATGTTGTTTATGAATTTGCCAGTATTAAATGTGTGATCTATGTAATAGATTTATAGCTGGGCAAAGAAAAAGGATATTGGCTCTAGACTATTTGTTACCTGTAATGGAAGCATGAAAATAATGCTATATATGTAAACTTTTGCCAGAGCTGTGGGAAATTAATTGCTAAGAAAATGAAAATGAAACCTGAAATTGGAAATAAAAATTTTAAAATGTTGCTCCTTTTGCTGTATGGGATAAATATGTGCTTTTATTTGACAATTATTAATATTTATGAGCATAGTAAATAAAAAATTATTTGATGAAGATCTATTAGCACAAAAAAAATAAATCAAAAATGTGTGGCCATCATGTCCTTCTGAATTTCTCAATCTCCAATGTACTATACCAAATGTACTATTTTCATATATCTTTCACAAGAAATAAATATAGTAAATAAAAAAATGTAAAAAAAAAGCATTCTCCCTCTAAATTTTTGTTTTTATAAGTAAGGCAAAACATGAAAAATGGAAAACTGAAATAAAACTATTTATTCCTTTAATGATACAAAAGTTTAACGTTTCACTGAATTTAAACCGGTACTGGATATAACTATTATTTATTTTCATTTTTTGTAAAGTTACTAATATGCGCCATAGAACCTTTTCACGTATTAAATCTCTGCGTTTCCAACTGTTGCATTTCAAGAGTTGAAAAAATACCCCATCTTTTTCATCTTTATGTATTAATCACAACCGCCAAAGAAGAAAATATATATAAATAAAATTATAGTTGTTATTTTTATACTTCAAGGTTAATAAACAGATTTATGGAAAGTTTTAAAATGTACATAAATTAATAATACTTTACCTAGAACAATTTAAAATTTTATACAGAGTCCAATAATGTCCATGATTGTACACTTTACATCTACATATACTAAAGTGACAATATCCTATTGAATAAAAGTTATTACAGCACACCAAGCGGAGTTAAAAAATGTCAGGATAACGATCAGGACAATAAAGCGATAAACAATTTAAAATTTGTAGCGCATTGTCTAACGAATAGAACTGTTATAGAATCTGTTAATAGATCTGTTATAGAAGCAATTTCTTTGACACAATAGGGGCACTGGTGTTACTGGCTGTCCTATTAATATACCTATTAATTGCTAAAATAAACAACCCTTATATGTACAGGAGTCTAATGTACATAATGTTTAAAACGTTTTCCATCAGCAACAATACACATTTAAAATCGAGAAAAAATATGACCGCGTACTTCAACCAACCATTGCATGTGTTACAGTGTTACTGTTCCTTTTGATATAACGTTTTGACTGGTACTTCCTATTTTACTGTGTGTCCGTCCTTGGTATCGGATCCTAATTATTATAAAATGCTTTGCAACATTGTAATTGAATTTTTTCATCTATTTTGCTTTGTTGGCGAATTTGTTATCCTAACTTTTTCATTCTACTCCTGGGGACACTATAATAGTTTTTATTTGATTTGTCATGGACACTTTTATACAAATAGACTTGGAATGTCCACTCATTAACCTTTCCTTTCAAAAATATTGAGGTCCTTAAATACTTTCCTAGGAACTCTGATTAGCTTTGGTTGGTAACCCGATAGTTTTGAAACGTAGACATATATGCAGATATAAATTAAAAACTCGTACCGTAGTTACGCGTATGGTGATGAATTTCGTAAACAGTGTAATACTAGTATTCGTGAATATGAGGATAAATATATCGCACCAATAATATTTGTTTTATTTACGTATTTATTTATCTATTTTTTGCACGTAAGAAAATGAAGTTTCGGAATTTACTTTTAATTTCTCACTATAATCATGCCTAAAATTTCCCACAAGTATCAGCATGCAGTTTTTGTATGTTCTATATGTTGCAGATCTATGCCGTACACTGTAAAATATTTTCAGCTTTCTTTATTCTTAAAGACATTCAAGAGTTTTGTTTCTTATGAAATACAAAAATGAACGAACCAAGCAACTGCTTAATAAGTCATATTGTCTAAACAATAGTTATCCATTGTACCAATAAAGAAATTTTGCACGAAAGGACCTGTGGCTAAACAATATTAGGTCTGAACTTTAGATATACAGAATTGGTGATGTATTATTATTTATACAGATGAGGAATTGCGTAAGGATTATTCCCATAATGATTTGAAAAAAATATATAAACCTGTATATTCAAACCTGAGTAGCTCTTGTATGCGCACATCTGACAGTAAAAATAATCCAATGCAATCCAATTTAAGTCATCGACTGAAACGTAAACGCTTTATTTAAAAACATGCCCTGGAGGAAGGATAATAAAATTCTTCACTCTTAAAACAGAATATTTTATCTAACAGTTGGGATGGAATGCTTCATCTTATAGGGCAGACGGGATACTTCAACTCACATGGCAGGCGGAATACTTCACCTTATGGGACAGACGGAATATTTCACTTTATGGGACAGACTGAATACTTCACCTTATGGGATAGACGGAATATTTCATATTACATGGAAGACATAATACTTCACCCTATGGGACAGAGGAATACTTCATCTCACATGGCAGACGGAATACTTCATCTTATGGGACAGACGGAACACTTCTTCTCACATGGCAGCCAGAATACTCCATCTCATATGGCAGACAGAATATTTCATCTCACAGGAAAGCTGTGTTAATATTTTCAGTGTGTAACTAATAAGATCAATTCCCAATAAAGTTATTTAAGTCTGTCAATAAGAAAAATGCACTTTGTGCGAATGACAAAAAAATCTAGACCAACATAAATAAGCAAACAACGTAAATAAGCATAATTGCGTTGTTTGTACTTAGTGACGTTACACTAGTTTTCCTTATTTAGGTCTGGTTTACCTTTGAAAGTGGTTTGAGTTATTACTTTGAGCTGCTTGTCTATCGTGCTATAAGTCAACAATAACAGTGCAAGATAGATTATAAAATGTTTGTTACCAGTGTCGTGACGAGATTTCTTAATCTCGCGTCACTTGTGTGTAAATTGTAAACTCTACATTATTTTTAAACTTTTATAATTTTTATACATTTATTTATATATTAATTCTGCTCCGGAACCCTCTTGTCTTATGTATATATATTTATCATTTTAAATGCATTTATTCCATGTTGATAAGTGTAGCCATTTTAATTTAAAATAATATTTCTTGCACTCACTCGAGGAATTCATGACCGTTATTTCGAGGTCAGATTTTTCGCCTGCAAAGACGGAAGTATATGTACTCTCTGCGTGTCTGGGACGACGCAATATTGTGCAAAATTTAATTTTTAATACATCTACCCTGTAGAAATATCAACGGCTGGTTTTATTTTTGAGATCCGGCGGCGAGGATGAAAAGCTCGACCCTGGGAATATTCTTAAATATGGAAGAATTGCGATTGGTGGATTGTTGGAATTGGTCTTCCTTGAGGTCCGATTGGAACCTGGGCCCGGAATCGGCCCTTTGCGTATAAAAAGCGAGTGTGGGAAAATTCGCCGCCCACTCTCTGCACTGACATCTTGACGAACTCACGCTGAGCTCGGGGTTCGACTCCCAAGTCGAACTACCGTAGTTCGTGGATTGAGAGTGTGGCCACGACTGGAACTTGCCGACAGCCGGATCCTGAGAGCGACTTCGATTGCCGGACTGCCGTATGAATGAATGAGCGTCCTAGATCATTTAAGTTCTTCTGTTCCTGAGATGCTGATGGTTCAAGTCCTGGAGCTGGACGGAGCACATGTATGGTACCAGGTCCACGGTGGGCCAATGCTGGAACCCTGCCAGCAAACGTGTTTGCCGTCATTCCTTCGGAACGGTGAATAAATACTCCCCGTGGGTGTTTGCGGTTGATGTTTCGCTACGTCGCTTCGGAGATCCTATCCTGAACGGAGGTAAGACTTTGATAGATCTTTGTGTGTCCGGGCATAAGTGAAAGAACGCCAAGATGTCGGACTGAGAATCCTCTTCGACGGGCGTCTGATTTCAATCTTCATTTCCACCATAAATTATAAAGTAATCTTTAATTATATTTTAATTATCAGAGTTTGGGATATCCTCGAGTGCTGTTTCTCCCTTGTTTGACTATACCAGTAAATTGATCTAAAATAGAGAATTTTTGATACTATCATATTATTATTTATATTGAATTGTATATTTGTTCCGGATAATAGCCGACTGAATTTAAGTAATCTAATGGTCCTGCGTCCTGTGGGATATTTGGGGCTGAAAAAAATTCAGTTAATTTTTGTCAATCAGTTAAGTCCATACTAATTTTGTCATTTAAATAAGAGAGAGAATTTAAATTAATTTCTGTGTGTTTATTCAGTGTATTCAGTGTCTCTTGAAATTGTATATAAATGTGTTTTCAGCGGAAGATGACGTCCTTACAAGGTAAGGGTTTCAATTGCTTTATTTGGGTTTTTGATAGTAAACAGGTTATCTGAAAGTTTCACTCATAGACGGGAGGTGTTTTCGAACCTGGGGGTTGTAAATTCGAGAAAGTAAGGATTTCTCTGGTCTGCCGCGTCGAGCGGAAATCCCGCTGCGACACCAGTACACCTAGATAACAATAATGAACACTTAGAATTAGGGAATAGCCTAGTAATTCATTACTTTAGTTTCCTCAAGACTTATTTATGCATCTAGCAAGTTCATCCAAGAGATTATTTTTATTTTTTTACTATATGCATTCGTTTTTTATCGTTAAACTAAAATGCATCAATCAAAAAATATCTTAAAGTCTTCACTTATACACTAAGCTAGCTCACATTCCGAAAAATAAAATACAAACCGTGATAAATGGAAAACTGGAAATAAACCATATACAACTATAATCAGAATTCTTTGCTGTGGTTTTCCACTGAATTTAAAACGGTAATTGATGAACTTCTCCTTTCAACGTGTTTTGTTGAAGTTTAAAGTGAACGTCATAGATCTTTTGCCCCATAATATTTCGCGTTGTTCCGTCATCTTGAGTTTTGAAGATTTGAAAACCATTTATTTATTTCATATTAAAAAGCAAAATAATGACTGGAGCCAAACTTTTGCTCATTTTACTTTCGAGCAGTAAAGAGAAGTATGTGAATAAATATCATAAAACTCCAAGATTAATGAAGACATTTTATTTCTGCTACCTGTAACATCTGAAAATCGGAGAAACATTTTTCTGGAGAGAAATTAAATCTTGAAAAAAATTATACGCAAGGGCAGAAAGAACCAGACAACTAAAGACGCATCATTATATTGATAAATGTTTTAAAATATATTCATCATTTTACTACAAAATGTAAGTATTGGATTCCAGAGAAATGCTGTTAACGCGGTATGAGAAAAAAAAACTGTAAACATTCACAAAAAACTCCATTAGGTTACCATCAATTTTGAAACTAAAATACTCTGTGTATACTTTAGGTCTTTCTATAGTAAAGTGACAATGCCCTATCAAACAAAAAGGGTTGCAACGTTCGTAGCATAGAATTGAAGAAATTGGAATAACGGACATGGAAATAAATTAGAACAATTGCCATTTGTAAGATTGCAGTCTATTTAGAAAATATAAACATTACAAAGGCATTAAACGCGCATATGCAAAGCAATAAATAACCAATGAGAAAAAGGACTAGTTCTACACTCGATTCCTGTGCATGTAATGGTTGTTTATTATATAATTTTTCACTATGACAGCAATTCGCCTAGTATTTTAATCAAAAAGTATCACTTCGTTTGTAGAAACATTTCTCAAAGTCCTTTGTCGATATTGCCAACCGCTGCTTTGTCGCGTTTGTCATGATCAACCTCCGCATTGAAATTGAGAACTTTTTACTGACACTTTCAGCTTAAGGAACAGCAAGAATTCAGCGTAAGGAGTTTGAACTTTGACAAAGACATTGAAGAAGTCTGATGAACGTACCGAGAATTTCCGTGAGGTAGCTATCAGTCCTCTGCCTCCTACAAGTTTGAACTTTTGCGACGAGACATTTTAAGAAAGATTGCTTGTTGACACTTTGAATTTTCGGTACGTTTTCGGAATAAACAACCCCAATGGAGTAATAAAAAGGTCAATATGAATATAAATTTTCTTCTAACCTGTTGTTCTATTTTGATTACGGTAAGGAAGTATGCTTCTTCTCTGATGACCGTGTTTTCGTTTTGATGCGCACCTGGGAACACCGCGTGCTGTTGGCGCATTTCGGGCGCGGTAGCCCAGTGGTTTGCACGCTGCCACAACTGCCGCCGTGTTCATGCGGAGTACGATCACGTTAAACATGTGGGTCCGTAAGTCCTTCCGAGATTTTGGTGGTAGGGGAAGGAGGGTACGGTGCTTGTGGATGCCTCCCCCACTGGGTTCCGGTCTAAATTGTGTGGCACTTCCCGGCCGTTCAAACAGTTACCTTACACCTTTCTGGTAGGTCGGACGGTTTGGGTCTCAACAACAACAACATACAAGATACGTCACTACGAATAATAGATTGCATTATTCCTATTAACACAGTAATTATTTTATTGTAAACCTGGATTCATATTTGCACAATAGAGTATGCCGGGAGTGTGCGCCGAGGTGGAGGGCTTGATGCTCATGAGACAAGATTTTGAGCATAAAAGGTCAATCCAACATTTGCGTATATCGTTCTCCAAAATTATATGGAAACATGTGAAATTCCAAGTTTTTTTTAACATATATCTAAAGTTCAATCGTCTACTTCCTATCACTAAATTACTTTTTTTTTTCAATTTTAAGACTGCGGCTTGTTGACGGCGCTGCAGAACTATAGTCAATATCAACAGATGTTTAACCGTCTCTGAAATAATTGTGGCAGATTTATATTTATGTCACCCCTATAGCAGCATTCCCAAAATCCTACTGAAGCAACTTTATTGTTTGACGCCGGGTATTACCAGCCTTCTGTTAAAACTTGATTCAATAGCATTTCTTAACTCGTTAGTTTGTTGTGCCCTAAAGCTTAAACGTAATGGCAGTGGAGATCGTGACAACAAACTTTTGCGACAAGAACTGTATTTCTCATGTATTTAGCAGAAAATTCAAGCGGTGGGGATGAAAATATTCATGTATATACATTAATCTCCTCTGCAGCCTCTGACATCGCATTGCATCCATGATTGCTCCGATTTTTATTGAAAAAACATGTTATCCAATATATTTTAACACATTAGTATAGCTGTATAAGCATATGTGATGCTTTACGAGAAAAGTATCCAGTTGCTGGAAATTTAATAACTGAGTTGAAGCCTTGTTAATTATAGCTTCTCAGGGTGATTCTAAATAAAATGCATGTATTTACGAAAATTGCAACTAATCATACAAATTTTTCCTTATTAATCTAGCGAGAATACTAAAACAGATTAAAAGTTTTCAGGTGGATAGAAAATAATTAATTTTTTTAATTGGCAATATGCTGAACATAATTAAAAAGTTTTCATCTAAATCCATTGAAAACTAATCATGCCTAGTTGTCTGTTTAATAGCTGTATACAACGCGTTATTGAAGAAATTAAATTAAATACAAATGAAACCAGTGCTGGTAAAGCTTCACATATTGTGGTCAACAAGTGATTTCTGAAAACAATTTAGTGCCAACTTCTCTTAAATAGAGGATGATCGATAACTTTGTAACTTAAAATTTTCTTCTATCTTGCCTTGTTCTCAAATTCATGTTAGTAACTTCTTCAGTTCTTTGCTAAGCGCACTGTAATCACTGTTATTCAATTGAACATAGCCACTTTACTATACATAGATCTAACATGCATTCATACTCAGGGGTCTTTAAAGATATTGAGGTGTTGAGAACATAGCCACTTTACTATACATAGATCTAACATGCATTCATTCTCAGGGATCTTTAAACATATTGAGGTGTTGAGAACATAGCCACTTTACTATACATAGATCTATCATGCATTCATTCTCAGGGATCTTTAAAGATATTGAGGTGTTTTTTTAAAAACTATGTATATTGTCTAAAAAGCAGAAAAGGTTGTTAAGTACTTTCATAGAATCTCTGTATATTGCTTTATTACAATTTGTCAAGAAAACAGGAGAGGTTGTTGAAGGACTTTCTTAAAAACTCTATATTGCTTTATTACAATTTGTCAAAAAGAGAGAGGTTGTTTAAGTACTTTAATAGAAACTCTGTGTATTGCCTTATTACAATTTGTCAAAAAAAGGAGCGGTTGTTTAAGTACTTTCATAGACACTCTGTGTATTGCTTTATTACAATTTGTCAAAAGAGGTGAGGTTGTTTAAGTACTTTCATTGAAACTCTGTGTATTGCTTTATTACAATATGTAAAAAGAGATGAGGTTGTTTAAGTATTTTCATAGAAACTCTGTATATGGATTTATTACAATTTGTCAAAAGAGCAAGAAATAAAAAGCTTTCAAACAAAAAATATAAACATTATAACATTTTAAAATGATTTATGGAATGCACCTTCTGCAAACATTCCTAACAAGGACTATATAAAATGTAAACTAAATTTATTTTTTTCAATAAAGAGATTGTTAAGCTTTATTTATAGACTGAATTCAAAACATTAGAAAATAAATTTATCAATTTAACGTGCTGTGTTGAAAGCATCAGCCATGGTTTCTTACTAGATGGTGTAACGTCTAGAGTTCTTACGTGCTCAAAACGATTATTTTTTAATGCAAAAATGATAATTATACATAATGTTTTGAAGAGTAAGGAAATTAATATTGTATAAATATCATAAAACTGTCATACTAGTGACAAATTTCCCTTTCACCGTGTCGCTATAGAATTTACAGCAGTTCTGTGTTGGTGGAAGAATTTAAAAGTATATTTTGAGTAACAATTGGCATACGATTTGAGTGCAAAGTTTTCGGCTGTACTGGCGAGATATATCTCTCATGATAAACCAATACACATTCCGATTTTTCAGCATTTTACTTGCAGGAACCACTGTTCCTTTTGCATTATATCTAAAAGACACATATTTGCTAGATTCTATTATTTTTACCTAAAACTCGTAGTCTTGGCGACATTTTTAAATGTTGCCAAATTAACGAAAATGTCGCCAAATTGATAAAATGATGAAAGTTCAATATCTTGGAAAGAACATAACAGTAGGCAATAAGAATAACCCATTTCTCCGTCCGTCCTTAACGCTTGGAGAGAAATTTAACGGGACGTCGCCAACTTGGCGACTATTTTAAATGTTGCAAAAGTGACAAAAATGTCGCCAAATTGTTAAAAATTACGCCAAATGAGAAGTAATGTTTAGCAAATTCTGATTTCCGTCATATGACGGACATACCTTCTATTATATAAGAAATACTCTTCTCTCCGTTTGTCTGGAACACTTGGTATCGTCAACTTGGCGATATTTCGTCCGAGATTGACAAAAATATCGTCAAAATCGCAAACATGGTGCTAAATTAATGAAAATGATGCCTAATTGAAGAATTAATAATTAAAGAATTTTAATATATAGACTATATCGCTTATTGAGGATGCTATCAATATTGATGATTGTTTATTTAGAGTTCAGCGAATTATAAGTTAATTGGGTATTTGAAATAGTTTTACATGTTGTTATCTGGAAAATCGCCAAACGTACAATTCAACGATAAAAACAAAGTACCATGGATCTTATACATCATTATTTGACTGCAAAACTTATAAATCCATTGCATTGTATAAGGAAAGTCATGTGCTACACACATCAGATTCTTTTATTTCACTCCCCTGCCTTACCAGAACAACATATTAAAAATTCAAAATTAAAAACATAGCGACACAAAACCAAATGATTTGTAATTTATTTTAAATTGTCTATTTCCATAATATGTATATATATATATATATATATATACATAAAATGAATATATAACATTAAATATGTTGATAACCTATGTCACCTATGTAGATAAAGTAACAGCAAATTACGCATTTACCTGTCATTTCTTATATAAACAGTTATTATATAACTGTTATCGCGATCCATGTATATATTTTCCTCTGAAACAATCTACGACAGAAATTGAAAAACTTATTAATTCTAAATATTCCATATTAGGTTATAATATGAAACACATCCGTTATCCGTACATAACATTAATACCCAAATTGCATAAAAACCCTAGTAAATTCCGTCCTATTACAAATGGTTTTAAATCTTATCTAACTCTCGCAAATAAAAATCTTTTAGCCATATTAAAAGAAGTATTTATTAGTATTAAATATAAAGGTTTACATTTTATTAGTAATAGTGATGAAGCTATTAAAAAAATTAATGTAATTTCTGTGGGCTTATATTTTAGGAGTTACGACTTTAATGACCTATTTTCTAATATAGACATCAAGGATTTATTTGAAATAGTCATGGAAATCTATGACAGATTCAATGTGCAGTCTTTTATCAATAAATACTAATTTAAGACTTTAGTTGAAATGGTACTTTTTAAGATAGTATTGCATGATGGCAAGTCATATTTCAAACAATTACACGATATTCCAATGGGTGGTGGATGTTCTTCAATGCTTGCGGATATATATCTGAACAAATACGAGGAAGGTACACATCTTTTAAACGAATTTTTTTACATTCGTTATGTGGACGATCAGTTAATTGCATGTCTATGTGAGGAATATGAATTGGATTTTTGTTTCTATCCACCGAATTTAAAACTTACTGAGACTCCATACAATGACGACAACAGTCTTAATTTTCTAGATCTAACAATATATAAAAATCCATGAGGATCTACTGGTTACCGATTATACGACAAACGCAATGACTTCCCTTTCGTACTTAATTACATTATAAACTAGAGATCATGTATGCACCAAAACTTTTACAGAAATATTATATTGGGACAACTTATTAGAAGCAGGACACTCAACAGCAATGCACAAGATCGTTATCTATGCAATATACTTTTCCTGCATAATGCCATCTGGTAAGGTTTCCTTAAAAGATTTTTAAGTAAAGTTATCTACAGTTTTTATAAGTTAACTGTAACTGATTGTTACAGATTATATTTAAATGGAAATTCAGACGATGATCAGATTCATACGTCAGCATAAAACCGACATTGTGGCTTATTTCAAGACTCAATGTCTTCTGTATATGATTCTCTTCTTAGGGATGTATGCCTACTGTGTGTAACGTTATGGGAGTGATTCAGGTAATGTCATTTAAAGCTATATACATGTTTGAATCTTATATAATATTGTATAATGCATGTCGAAATAGGGCAATCTGCATATTTTACTTGAAATAGCATAATGGCAATGTTATTGACACTTCATATATAGCTGGTTAGTGTCGGATAATAAAGTTAGATCTCAACATATTTTCTATTTAATTAATTGTTTTGTGTCTTTTACACCTCATACTTTATGTATGTTTTCGTAGCTTCATATGTGTATACATATTCTTTAACATCTGATCTTCTTCTATTGCCTTGATACAGCAGTATTCCTTGTTCGCAATGTACCGACTCCCCGGGAGTGTTGTCGCGTCACAAAGCTTGTTTTAACCGGAGTGAGGGGGTCACAACCCCCCGGTCAATTTTTGGTACACTGTATTCCTTTCACTGTTATATATATATATATATATATATATATATATATATATATAATAAATGCATTTAATATTCTTACGTTTTTTAACGAGTGTGGTTAGTGATATATTGGAATCATTATCACATTTTCCCATTGTTATGAGTATTCATTATAGGTATTGAATTGCAACTTTATTCATGTAGAAGCATATATAGATATCGGTATTAGGCAAAATGTAGAGATACGTATAATTGTATAATTACTGTTGGATAAGTACTTAGTTGCTCTGTAATGTTATACGTTGTGAAATATGTAGCTCATTGTTCCGATTATTACGATAACTACCAGCACAATGTATGCTTCAGAAAATACAAAGGGCTCTAAATCTAGGAGCTGTAGTATTGATTCGTGGTATGGTACCTTGTATTGATTTATTAATGTCACCATTGTTGAAATATTCTATGATAGTGGGATTTAATTAAAGTATATCTAGTAACATCAATATAATTACGAAATTTTTATTCACACAAACAAAAAGCAGTATAAAAATATATAAAACATCGTGGTGGTAGAATAATAAAAGATATGCAAAGCGCATAATTAACGTTAAGAATATCAAACAAGTTCGTAAATCATAAAGTAGTACATGTTGCATTGTGATGCTTAAAAATCCATCGTTAAATATTTGTGCGAGTTCCTGGAATAAAAGTATTAATTATATTACACAATTAACTTAAGCAATTTTAACTTTAAACATTATTTATTAAATACAATATAATTATGATTACTTTACAATAATTATACTTATATATATAAGGAGGAAATTCGGGGGGTGAGGCCAGACATATTGATTTCTAAAACTGATTATGACCTTTTATATATATTAATAGGTACATACCTCTTTTCACGTCTTTGAACATTGGCACACTGTATTGCCTTTTGTTATAGACACTCCACAAAAATTCGTTATTTTGCACATTGCCTCTTCGGCGATCATTGCCACAAATTTACGAAGAAGACTTCTGACTCTTATCTGGATGCTGACTGCATCAACACTGAGTGCAAGTAACTTCATCAATAATCAATCTTCTTTGTTTCCTCACTGCATCGTCATTCTGTACATCCCAGCGTTTTGTTGAATATACTCAACTATTCCGATCAACCTTTTGCCTGTTTTCACCTTGTAATATGACTAAATTGTCAGAGAACCTTCATGTGCATTTAATATAGTCTCTTATATCTTTTTCCTATTGCCACTTCTTTTTGCCTGAGATCCAGATACGCCCACCACATCTCATTGGTGGAATGGGCTATGTTATTGTGTAATAGAATTAATTTTATTATAGAAACTCGCACAAAGAATTAATGGTGGTGTTTCATGCGGCACAATGCAATATGTACTACTTAACGATTTACGACCATGTTTGATATGTTTAAAGTTAAATATGCGCTTTGCATATATTTTATCCTTCTGCCACCACCCACATATTTTTAGAAAGCAAATGAAGGAGGAGATTGTACAGATCTGTAGTTTTATCTACGTCTGTAATGTTACAGGCTGGAAAATGGTACATGTTCTTACAGAAAATAAGAAATCCAAAAAATTAATTAATGTTTATTAATTAACGTTTAAATTAGCATGTTTATAAAAACATATATTTAAAACTAATTTATTCGTACATATATATATATATATATATATATATATATATATATATATATATATACAATGTTAATAGTAATAAATTAAGTAGACGCGGTATGGGTAACCTTCGTTTGGATTGCAACTTGTAATTGATGATCTAATGAGCTAATAATATTATTAACTAGTTTGAGCGCATATGCATTATTAATTTCGGTATTTAATTATTCCTAAGTCCGTTATTTATTATTCAGTTTCTATGAATTAGGTCGTTTGTTTTCACAGAAACTATTATTATATCAGTACTTAGGATACTCAGGTGTGGATTCTGTCCCAGTAAAATACATTTGTATTTAAATATCAAGTTCAATAATAGGATAAAATCGAAATTATGTGAACGTAGCCCTTAAATTTCCCTATATACATAAATGTTTGTCCCCTATCTTGTTTGCTATTTATATTATTTGAATTAGTATATACATTCCATTTTTCATATAGAATTATGTCTACTTAAAATTTAATCAAATTTCCAGCTTTCAATTATTTCATTTTACTTGGTAATTTGTTATTTTTGTTCACGCATTAAGATTCCCATAAATGGTAAACGCCAAAACGGTTTATCTGAGCATATAGTATATAATTGGTTGGGATGTCATATGAAAAAGTTTACAGAGACCATGAATTCACTAAATATAAATGTGCATAATTTTTTTATTTCAATTATTTTAAATTTTTCAGGTCGTAATGTAAAAAAGAATTACATCTGTATATATATTTTTATATTTTCAAAACTCTAATGGGCACCTTCAGTGAAACCCAATTTGCATATTTCATGTGAATGGGCAATCCTTGAGTCGATACATACGTACATAACATTGCAATTGCGCGAACATGTACACCAAACTTGCATATAGCCGTACCTCTGACCATAGTTTAATCTTAATCTACCATCCGAAAAATGTGTAAATGTAAAAAAATCTCGATTTTAAATAAGCGATTCTGTAAAATACTATTCCTATATATATAACATATTATGTATTGTACAGAATATAAAAGATGGGTAAAATATTGTGAACTAAATTGCCTAATGATGCATGCTAGAGTTCCTAGGTTCAAAAGTGCTGTTAAGAAAGCATGAAAACTGTATTAAAAAATTATATAAAATGAGCATAAGGTGAGGGAAATAACTTAGCCGCTTACTAATGGCTGACCTCCAATATTTTTTTACTTCGCCTATGATAAAAAACGCTAATATGTATATTTATTATTGATTGTAAACTAAGAATTTGGTCTTCCTTTTTGTGAATTAATTCCGAATTTATCGTTCGCCCTCACAGCGGGTGTATCTACCTTTAGATGCTTCTTGAGGAAACGTTAATTCCAAAAAGCGAAGGTTAAAATTTGTAACAGCTAGCTGCGAGACCGCAGCTGGTAATATTAAAACAAGTTTTAACTATAGATTATAAGTAATATTTAATAAATGCTATCCAATCCCAACCAGTACATTTTATACCGCAAACCACATTTTTTCGAAGTTAGCTAATGTTGTACTATACAGTGGGACTCGCTGTGTATGTTCTGCTTTTTAATGTGAATGTGTCTTTAAAATCGAAACATTACTGGGAGGGGCATGCACAAAACTCGCGTGTTACGAAAATGTTGATAATGTTTGGAAATTTTAAATCTAAAAGCAACATGGAACGATGAATAAAGGGTCGAGAAGACAAAATATGTCCGTCTGGGATGATCTGGGAAGATCTTCGGACTGGTATGACATACAACCGCCGGGAGCGCGAAGGAGGGGCTCCGCAATATAATCTTATTCTAAGATGTACAACGGGTTTCGGGCCAGTGTAACCAGGGGTTGCTCATCCTGTGACATGACTGACTTCATTATCTCCACTTTGCTCTCATGTGACGACATTGTTTTCAAGTGACGATGCGGGAATTAAGAACACCTGCATTTCGTTTTTGGGCTCTCAAGAGAGGGACCGGACTTATTAACAGCGACAGTCATCTTACTCTACCAACGTCACTAAATTTCCTTCAATGCCACTGGATTCTGTGAGCAGCGCACAATTTAATATATTTTCGAAAGTTGTTTACGTCTGGGAACTGCCTGTTCAAAGTTAACAAACGAGCTTTAAATGTAATATTGCTAAAACGTTTTGTATTTTGGCAACACCTCTCACCTTTACCCAGTACCTTGACATCAAGAATGACTAACTTAAATCCAATTACGTCAATCTGACGACATTTGCATTGATTGCGGGGCTTAGTAACCAAACTTATATTAAAGATTCTTGAGTGTAACCTCGGATTGTGTCAAAAGAGGACTGCTAAGGGGGTGCCATTCAAAAGCTAATGAACTATGCTACAATTAACATTGGGCAACAATCATCATGAATGACGTGAAAAGTGAAAATTGTCATAAAATCCTCAAGATTGCACGCGAAAGGTCAACAGAATTGCAAGAAACGCATACGAAACAAACGAGTAGCAAAACAAACGACGAACATTTACACATGAGGAACAAAAGAAGCCCAAGAAGTCAAATGCAGAATGATAGAGAGAGCATTGAAAACGAAAGAAACTTGTGGCGGCCAAGCGTACGGAGAATAAGTCACTGAGTACTAGTGCATCAACACGAGTGCATCAACCAGTACTAATGGAAGTCAACGAGGTCGATGACATACAATTTGAGATGTTTCGTTTAGGCAACAGTACTCTCGATGATAATGAACCTATGCGAAGTTAACAAATTCAGAAGAATTGGAAGTTTACAAGTGAGTACTTCGATAAAGTCTTCATATGGAATCCATTTGGTTATGCTAGTGGAGTATGTGACAAACTGTGGTATTGAAACGATTTGAAACGAGTGAAACAAAAGACAATTGTTCAAACTCACTCGGTCTACTTCATTCATTTCACGATCCAACATCGGACCAAGTATTCACGCTTTAAACTTGCGGCTAAAATCCCACCCTCATTCTTAACACTTTACAACATAGTTGAAAAGTGTTTATGATTTTGTTCATTCATTCTGTCTGTCTGTCCGTTAGCACGATAA
Source organism: Amaurobius ferox (assembly GCA_951213105.1). Classification (NCBI taxonomy): domain Eukaryota; kingdom Metazoa; phylum Arthropoda; class Arachnida; order Araneae; family Amaurobiidae; genus Amaurobius; species Amaurobius ferox. Next base: position 57,503,183 of record OX578139.1, on the reverse strand, counting down.
CTGTCGTAAAAATAACTTTATCAAAATCAAATTTTAGTAATTTTTTCAGACAGTCTGTGGGACCTATGGGAATATAAATGAATAATATCACCCAATTAGATTTCGATTGAACCCGTGTTGAAAAAATGAAATACATTGAAACTTATGGGACAATTTTTCAAATGTTTTTTAAACGAATTTAAAATTCACAAATTACTTCGAAAATTTTAGGAAATATTCAAATTATCCCATAAAATATAAAAAAAAAAATTCAGTAAAATATGTTAGGTAGTTATTTACATAAAAATTATTTAATATAGGGAAAAACACATTTAATTAATTTCTGATTCTTGTTATAACATCCAGAAAGAAAAAAGAGATATATGTTATAATAAATATATTTCCAACTATATAATTATTTTTTATCACAGCCATGTTTGAATTATTTTCAAAACTTATAACACAGTAGGTCATGTAGTACGAACTATAGAATCGATATGGTTATAAGTAGAAATGGGTGAGTAACACTTTTCTCGAATTCGTCGATTCTAATCAGGCTGTGTAAACTTAGTGAGTTTGTCGCCAATGTTAATTTGACGCAAATGAGCGCTATGTTGTAAAAATGTTAAGATATTACATAAAATAGTTCTTCACTTCTGCTGGACTGTCAAATTGTGGGCTGCAATCAGAAATAATTTTGCCATCCGCAAACCCAGCAAGCTTTTAATAAAACGAGAAATTTATACATTTTTATTTTCTACAATTTCTGAATGAAATTCTAGTGCAAATTAAAAATGTTTATGTTTAAGTGTGATTGTTGACAAGGAGAGGTATGTTGACATGCATTTAATTAGTATTCATATTTTTCAAATGTATTTGAACTTTAAATGCTATTAATTTGTTTTGCTTAAATTCTGTGCATCTACATACTGAAACAACGCAATTACAATATATTTGAGTTTAAGTGATCATCAAATTTTCATTATTTCTACAACGAAGCGTAATATTCACTTATGGAAAATATAAATACCAAAAGATGTAGAATTAGTTGTATGCTGCATTTCTTTAACGCAAAATTATTTAGCTCAAGGAGTCTGCAATATAGCTGATATGAATGAAACATTCATTGATTTTACACAGAGAACCAGACCTGCCAATGGCCCTACCATGCAGAAAACACCGATTCACGTTAGATCACCGAAGTCATGCAGCATCGGGCGCGGTTATTACTTGGGTGGGTGACCACCTGGGAAAACCGCGTGCAGTTGGCACATTTCGGGCACGGTAGCCCGGTGGTTTGCGCTCAGGATTTGCACGCTGTCGCAAATGGGCCAACGGCCGTACCGTGCTGAAAACACCGGTTCTCGTTAGATCACCGAAGTGAAGCAGCATCGGGCGCGGTTAGTACTTGGTGGGTGACCACCTCGGAACGCCGCGTGCTGTTGGCTATCTCGGGTGCGGTATCCCCGTGGTTTGCGCGCTAGATTTGCACGCTGCCACAAATGCCGCCGTGTTCATGCGGAGTACGATCACGTTAAACATGTGGGTCCGTAAGTCCTTCCGAGAGGTTGGTGGTAGGGGAAGGAGGGTACGGTCCCTGTGGATGCCTCCCCCACTGGGTTCCGGTCTAAATTGGGTAGGCACTTCCCGGCCGTCCATACAGTTACCTTACACCTTTCTGGTAGGTCGGACGGTCTGGGTCTCAACAACAACGCTGTCGCAAATGCCGCCGTGTTCATGCGGAGCACGACCACGTTAAACATGTGAGATCGAAAGTCCTTCCGAGAGGTTGGTGGTAGGGGAAGGAGGGTAAGGTCCCTGTGGATGTCACCCCCACTGGATTCCGGTCTAAATTGTGTGGCACTTCCCGGCCGTCCAAACAGTGGCCTTACACCTTTCTGGTAGGTCGGACGGTCTGGGTCTCAACAACAACAAAGAACCAGACGAAATTTTCGATGAAATTTTAAGCATAGAGTTAAATTTCTTGTACCCCCATGGTTTTAAATTTTTAAATAAAAAAATTATTATAGTGTTGTGATAAATAAAAGGAATGGAAAAATGTTAATAAATGAAATGCTGCTTTTATATAGAGGCGATTTATATTTCAATGATGTCATTTGAATAAAGTTCATTTGTTTTCGATGAAGTTTTCAAATATAATTAATTATTGTAATATTATGATAATTTTAAAAGTATTACCGAGGAATTTATTGCATTTTAGAGATGTTTAAATCAGGCAATTTATGTTTTAGTGCCGTCATTTGAATAAAGTTCATTTTTTTCGATGAACTTTTAAGTTTTCAAATATAATAATTTAATGTAGTATTGTGATAATTTAAAAATATTTCCGAGGCATGTATCGCATTTTAGAGATATTTAAATAAAATTGCATTGTAGTTGGAAAGCGTTTCATAATCAATGCTTTATGCACGACTGATCTTTCTTGTTTCTCATTACTGCTGCCAAATTTGGCGCAGTTTTCTGGATTAGCAGATAGAAGCTTATGAAGAAACTTTTAATAGAAACCATGTTTTATATAAAATATAATTCTAAAATATTACTGGCACATATAGGCGGTATACTAAATTATATCATTTATAATTTTTCGCATTATCATACGCAGAGCGAATATAGAATAATTGTACCATTTTAAACACAGGCTGTCCAAAAATAAATGTCGACTACTTTCGAAAACAATTTACCCATAACGTGTTGGAATATAAATAAAACAAAGTGAAATTTATAGGTGAAATACCAGAATAAGTTCATATATGAAATCCAAAAAGAAAAAGAAATATTTAATTTAATAATTTTCCTCGATCATTTTCGCTTCTATGGAAACATAGATACGAGATTAGACTATTTGCTTAATGAACCCCATTTTTCATGTTTATTAGAGATAAACACTACTTCAACGCCCCACAAAACTCTGAATAACAAAAATGGGAGTGAACAAATGTAGGCGTGGCCATATACACAAGAATATATCTCTTTCATTCTACACTGCTCAAAACTGAAATGGCAACACCATAATGTTGTAGGTATAGCTTTATGTGAATCAGGCAATAGAAAGAGCAAGGCGAGATATGCAAATGATCGCTGTTAGGTTACGCATAGTGACGTAACACCTTGCCGAGAAGCGTCAGGTCTAGGAGGAGCGATATGACAAATAAATTGTAGCATTATTGGTTTCAGGTTGTCGAAAGCCCAGACCACCCGACTCGTCCTAGGACTCAGAGCAATTTAATGGATGGCCAGTGCTTTCAGGTTGTAAAAATCATCACAGCATTCCAAGAGTACATCGACGTACCACATACGTTCAGTTGTCGCGTTATTGGTTTCAGGTTGTAAAAATCATCACAGTATTAAAAGAGTACGTCGACGTACCACATACGTTCAGTTGTCGTCAACGGAATGGAAACAAGTCATTGTGTTACGTGAGGATGGAACGAGCCTTCGAAGGAAAGCTGAAATATTGGGTCGTAAGGTGAACACAGTTCAATGGTGCGTGTTGCGGTTCGCGAGAGACAACGAAACGACACGAAGACCAAGTAGCGGAGCTAGCAGGGGTATCACACCACGTGAAGATCTTATGCTTCTGAGAAGCGTTGCGCCGGAGCCGTTTACCAAATTAATCGTGTTACAGCGACATTTTCCCCACACTACAGGCAAAGATGTTTCGACAGAAACAATTCGAAACCGTTTGCATGACGCAGGACTCCGAGGTAGATGACCTTTTCGACACCTACCGTTTCAACGTCTTCGCCGGTTACGTCGCTTCCAGTGATGTCAAATGAGGCGGAATTTTTCGAAAGAATAGCGAAGCATTCTATTCACTGATGAATCAGGATTTTGGCATGCCAGATGACCGTACTCGCATATGTCGGCGCTTTTAACAACATCACCTGGAAAAAATTTCTATCCGTCGCCACACAGCCCCCCCCCCCCTAAGTTGTACCATGGTTCTGCCGTTTCAACGTCTTCACCGGTTACGTCGCCTCCAGTTATGTCAAATAAAGCGGAATCGGTCGACAGAATGGCGAAGCATTCTGTTCACAGATTAATCACGATTCTGTTTTGGCATGCCAGAAGACCGTACTCGCGTATGGCGGCGCATTCAACAACGTCACCAAAAATACTTTGTTATCAGTCCACATCCCCCCTAAATGGTACCATGGTTTGGGATGGTATAAGATTTGGTGAACTAACACCTTTTGTCCACGTTTCTGGCAATATCACGGCACAACGATACGTCTCTGAGATCGTGAGACCTGAGGTACAGCCATATCGGTCAACCAAGCCTGGAGTGCGCTTTCAGTTGAATAATGCCAGGCCACATACTGCATGGGTAACTATGAATAGTCTACCAGGTTTTGATATCCTTCTTTGGTCAGCATATTATCCGGATTTGTCGCCAATATAGTATACCTGAGACATCATGGCATTAAGATAACTCCTAATTCTAGCAAATCATTTTCAGTTGCAAGCCCAATTGCATGCTGTGTTTAACGCCATCCCTCAGTACACCATTGGCCAACTCATTGACGAGATGTCTCGTCGTATTCAATCATGCATAGCCGCTCGCAGTGGGCCTATTCCATATTGATTTATTGTTAATAAAGTTCCATGCTTTCATTTTCCAGATATGATTATTTGATCATTTGCACATCTCCATGTTACAATTACATTTTGCAAATTTCATAAGGATACATTAATTTTTTCATGATGTTGCAATTTCAGTTGTGAGCAGTGTATTTGTTACAATGCATAAGTCAAAATATATTTCAATTGCTGGGTATAAATATTTAAAGCTAACAACATTAATTTACACTATATATAACAATTGTAAGATATTGGTTTCCATAAAGGAGATTTCGTCGAGCACTGTATATCAGCAAACGTAGTGCGACCACGCAGCACGCTCAATTCTTTTCCGAATACGTTCGGCAACTAAATCGACCCGTTAAATATTTAACGTCACCATATATTCAAATTGAAAAAAAAAGTTTTCAAATGTGTTACCGACGAACTTAATACACACAGTTTCAGAAAGATATATGTGTGATGGAGTAAAATTTACTGAAATACAATACTTATACTTACCCATAGTGTCCCCCAGTTGACCTTGAAAATACTATAGTATTTTCAAGGTCTATCTGAGTAGATCAAATGTACATTGCGTTGTACTAACAGAACTAGTCGAATTTGTGGGCACTAAAACATTTGACTTGAATACGTGAATACGTCTTTAAAATCAAAACATTACTGGCGTGTGGGGGAGAGGGGGGTTATGCACGAAACTCGAGCGTTACGAAAATGCGTGTTAATGTTTGGTAATTTCAAATCTAAAAGCTACGTGCAACGATAAGTAAAGGTTCGAGAAGACAAAAAATGTCCGTCTTGGATGATCTGGGATGATCTTCGGACCGAACGCACAACCGCGAGGCGCGCGAAAGAGGGGCTCCGTAAAATGATCAATTCTAAGGTGCACGAAACGCTTCGGGCCAGTGTAACCAGGGGTTCCTCGTTCTGTGACATGACTGACTTCATTATTTCCACTTCGCTCTCATGTGACAACATGGTTCTTCATGTGACGACACGGGAATTAAGAACACATGTATTTGGGTTTCGGACTCTCAAGACAGGGACCGGACTTGTTAACTGCGACTGTCATTTTACTCCACCAACCTCAATAAATTTCCTTTAATGTCACTAAATTCTGTGTGCAGCGCACAATTTAATATATTTTCGAAAGTTGCTTACGTCTGGGTACTGCCGCTTCAAAGTTAACAAACGAGTTTTAAATTTAGTATAGCTAAAACATTTTGTGTTTTGGCAACTCCTCTCACCTTTATCCAGTACCGTGACATCAAGAATGATTAACTTAATTCTCATTACGTCAAGCTGACGAAATGTTCATTGATTGCGGGGCCTAGTGGCTAACCTTATATTAAAGAACACTGAGTGTAATTTCGGATAGTGTCAAGTGACGACTGCGAAAGTGGTATCATTCAAAAGCTAATGATCTAAGCTACAATTAATATTGGGCAACAATCATCGTGAGGGACGGGAACTTTTTGAACAGAAATTTTCATAATGTCCTCAAGATTGCATGCGATAGCTCAACAGAAACACAAGAAGACAAACGAGTTGCTCGTGAGGAACAAAAGGATCCCAAGCAGTTAAATGCAGAATGGCAGAGAGAGTATAGTCAACGAAAGAAACTTGCGGCGGCCAAGCATACGTATGAGTCAGAGTAATAGTATAACAACACGACCAGTACTAATAGAAGTCAACGAGGACGATGACATACAATTTAAGATGCTTCGTTTAGGCAATAGTACTATCGATGATAATGAAACTATGAGAAGTGAACAAGCAAATAGAAAAAAAATTGAAGCTTAAAAGTGAGTACTTTGAGAAGGTCTTCATATGGAATCCATTTGGTTATGCGAGTGAATTATGTGACAAACTGTGGTTTTGTAACGATTTGAAGCAAGTGAAACAAAAGACAATTGTTAAACCTTACTCGGTTTACTTCATTCATTTCACGATCCAATATCAGACCAAGTATTCATCTTTACACATGCGGCTTAAATCTCACCCTGATTTTTAACACTTTACAACAAAGTTGAAAAGTGCTTATGTCTTTGTTCTTTCTGCCTGTCTGTCTGTCTGTCCGTTAGCACGCTAACTGCCGTAAAAATGACTTTATCAAAATTAAATTTTAGAATGTTTTTCAGACAGTCTGTGGGACCTATAGTAATATAAATAAATAATATCACCCAATTAGTTTTTTATTGAACCCGGGTCGAAAAAATGAAATACATTGAACCCTATGGGACCTAATTTTTCAAACAATTTTTAAGCAAATTTAAAATAAACAAATTGCAATTTCTAGGAAATATTCACATTATCCCATAAAATATATAAAAAAAATTTCAGTAAAATATATTAAGTAGTTTTTTAATTAAAAATTATTTAATATAGGGAAAGAAACAATTTCAATTAAATTCTGACTTTTGGGATATCCTCTAGAAAGGAAAAATAGATATATTATATAATAATTATCTTTCCAATTTTGTATATGAGAGAGGCTTCATATTTTAAAATGTATTTTGTAGATAACAATTTTAAATTTTTTTTAAATTTTATATAACTCTTTATGATATACTTATTTGATCGCATTTTTAATGCACTTTCCTAGGTCCTAGAGAGTTAATATTTGGTACACATCTTAAATTTGTTGAACATTTTATTCTACAAAAATTTGGTGGATCTTTAAATATAGATCATACTTTTTTTTCGAAATGGCCTGAAAATAATCTCCGTTCACTTCTATAAATCATTGTTGTAATATTGTTAAAAATTCTGATGTGGGCAGCACATGTCTTTCCCTGCAGACTCATATTCACGTTCTCTTTATTTCTTCAATAATAATTTGAGTTTATCTGCACAAAATAACAGCCATAAGTATTTTAAATGACATTGAATTTGCACGTTAAACTTAAATTTGGTTCTCATTTGATAGCTGGACATATTGTCAAAGGTGGCGTAGCGAAAACGCGGAAAAACTAGAATATCTCAAGAACGGCTAGTCCTAGAGTAATGGGGTTAGTCTTATTCTTTTTGTTGTCAAAAATCTCGTATAAAATAGGAATTTAATTGATAATCATTGAGCACACGTAGTCTTTAATTTCTATATTTTATGATTTTTGCGGGCCATTTCGCAAATATAGCCCGTTCCTTTTTCCCGAAACGTACTAGAATAACCTACAAATGATTTATATACCAAATTTTGTTAAATTTGGTATATAAATCACTTGTAGGTTATTGAAATATTATATACCAAATTTTGTTAAATTTGTTCCATTGGTCTTTATGTAGAATGGATAAAGGCAATTTCTGCCGGCCATTTCGCAAAGACGACAGATTCTTTTATTACGAATCGTACTATAATCTAATGAACATCAGGATTTCCACAAAAAATTCACGTCCTTTATGTAAATCAAGCAATGGAATCAGCCAGGCAAGATTTGCAAATGATCACTGTTTCGTTACGCATAATGACGTAACACCTCGCCGAAAAGCATAAAAGCGTCAGCTCAAGGAGGAGCTATATCACAGATAAATTGTAGCGTTATTGGTTTAAGGTTGTAAAAATCATCACAGTATTCCTAGAGTACGTCGACGTACCTCATATGTTCAGTTGTCCTCAACGGAACGGCAGCAAGTCATTGTTTTACGTGAGGGTGGGACGAGCCTTCGAAGGATAGCTGAAATATTGGGTCGTGAGGTGAGGTTACGGTTCGTGAGAGACAAGGAAACGAAACGAAGATCAGGTAGTTTAGCTTCCAGGTGTACCACACCACATGAAGGCGGTATGCTTCTGAGAAGCGCTGCGCGGGAGCCGTTTACCACAGCAACCGTGTTGCAACGACATTTATCCCTTACTACAGGTAAAGTGGTTTCGACCCATACAATTCGATAACGTTTGCATGACGCAGAACTTCGAGGTAGACGACCTTTTCGAACCCAACCGTTTCAACGTCTTCGCGGGTTACATCGCTTCCAGTGGTGTCAAATGAGGCGGAATTTTTCGAAAGAATAGCGAAGCATTCTATTCACTGATGAATCAGGATTTTGGCATGCCAGATGACCGTACTCGCGTATGTCGGCGCCTATAACAACCTCACCTGGAAAATTTTTCTATCAGTCGCCTCACAGTTCCCCCCCCCCTAAGTGGCACCATGGTTTGGAATGGTATAACATTTGGTGAATAGCCGTGAGCATCTTCAATTGTTGTTCATAGCCGATATCACAAATCTGTTTTGGTATTGACGGAAATTTACGAGCCAGGCAAAACATCCCTCGTTTTTGGCAGAGGGTAAACGTCAACAAAAATATGTACTGTAAGAATATTTTAATACCGCTGATACGTCCACGAGCTTATCCGAACTTTGATAAGTAACGTTATATAATCCAACAAGATTACTACTCCCAAGACACGGAAGATGCAAGAATGGTGTCGACCCAATTTATTAAAATCCATTACTCATGATAAGAACTCTATATAGCCCAAATTTGAATCCAATGAATTTTAGAGTATGGTCTATGGAATTTTAGTGTATGGTCTATGAAATTTTGTGTATGGTCTATGAAATTTTAGTGTATGGTCTTTGCATGCCAGAGCCTGTTATAAGCTTCATACAAATGCTGATGATAATTCTCAATGGATTGCGGTATATAGCTTTGAATTTCGTCGCACATATTACATTTTACAGTAAAACCAACTGAGATATTTTGTAAAGCATGAAGGATTATCTTTAATACATATATTATTGTTCATTAATGAATCTTTTCCATTTTCTAATACATTTATATTAAACAAGAAAGATCAATTGTGCATAAAGCATTGATTATGAAACAATTTCCAAATGATCTGAAATTTTATTTAAACAGCTCTAAAATGCGATACATTCAGCACATATATTTTTCAAATTATCACAGTACCACAATAATTCATTAAACTTCGAAACTTAAAATTTCAACAGACAAGTCACTGCTATAAATCGTCTGCTTCTCTATGTAAAGTCAATGAACATTTCACTCATATTACTTATATTTGAGGCGCCAGAGCAAAATAATTTTAAATGAACAAAATTTAGCAATTCTCATACAACTTATCTTACGATCCCGTATATTTGTTTACGTTCTATATGTTATAGAAGTTAAGCTTCGTGTCAGGAAATATCAAAGTTTGGTGATCTTTTAAAATCAAAAATATTGTAATTGCGTTGGCACTGATATATTTAAATACACAGATAATATGCAATAATAAAGTCGTTTTATGACGGATGCAACACTAAATATAAATTTAAAAAATCTTCATATGATTTACATAGGAGCCATATTTTATTTTGAAATGTGAACACGTGAGATCTTCGTATAATATGGGTGTAATTATTGTTTCAATTTTTCTTTAAAAAACTAGAAGACATATTTTGCTGAATATTTCTTCTCAATTTACGTAACAATTTGAATATTTCCTAAAATTTTCGAAGCAATTTATGATATTTAAACTCGTTTAAAAAATGTTTGAAAAATGACGTCCTATAGGGTTCAATGCATTTTATTTATTCAAACAGGGTAAAATCCGAAACTAATTGAGTGATATTATTAATTTTTATTTCCGTATGTGTCACAGACCGTTTCAGCAACATACTAAAATTTCATTTTGATAAAATCATATTTACGACTGTTATCGTGCGATCGGCCAGACAGAATAAACAAGTCATAGGCACTTTGCAACTATGTTGAAAATGTGTGTGCAACTATGTTAAAAGGGTTTGTCTCCGTTATATATTTTTACCCTGTAATAGTTGTAGTTTTAAAAAATATAAATATTTTATGTTAAAAATAAATTTATAGTTTTACTGTTCTCTCAAAGAAATGAAAATTCACAATACTGGGCCAAGGAACGGTCGGAAATTATTTCAGTTTTTTGAATCACTATTATTTTAGGAAAAGTATTTTTTTTAAAAATGCGGAAAGGATTAAAATCAAAACGGGTGATCACGTATATCTATTGAAAAGTGAAGTTTCTTTAAAGTAACACAATTTCCGCCTGTATAAAGTTACAGAGAAAGGTAACAAGTATTGAAAAATTCAAACAAGTATGGTAAACAAGTATTGAAAAATTCAAACAAGTATGGTAAACAAGTATTGAAAAATTCATGCTAATCACGTTCCTAGTATCGTATATGTGTCCTTATAACTTTCATTACATAAAATTCCTAAAAGAGAATTTGACAAAGAAATGATACACTCTCATCTATGAAAGATTATCACATGCATCAAAACTGCCCTATTTTAACTTATTTTATAACTAACCTATTATATTATATATATATATATATATATATATATATATATAAATATAAATTAGTAAATCCAAAGTTAGAATGTATGTAGTAACTCATAATACACTATTCCAAAATTTTCTACAAAATACAAAGAAATATAAGAAATTAAGACATAAAGAGGAAATAATAAAGCGTAATGCAGGTCATAAAGACAAAGACAATCAACAAATTTCAAAAATGAGGAATGCAAATAAGAAAACAAAAAAATCAAGCAAAAAACCTTGCACATGGAAGAGATTTAGGCTTACGATACGTTCATTTCGAAAAAATTCTCTTCGGGTCCATATATCACTTCGAAATGAACACAAAAATGCTTGTTTCTGAAACACAAGATAGATTTTATCTATAAACTTGTGTTATATGGACGACAAGCATATAGAATGGAACAATAAAGGAAACATAAATACCTCAAAACACACCTCATCAGCGCAACCATGACGAGCAAAATATGACTAGAGCAATGTTGCCATATGCCAAAAAGAAAAGATGAGATTTGCTGTTGCCAAAGAGAGTAATAAATACAGTACTGCGCAAAAGCAATAAATTGAGTTATTCAACAGTTAAAGCTTCAAGATAAAAAGATGAAAATGTAATTTCAAGAGAATGAAGAAGTAATAAGGGGATAATAAGATAATAAGGGGAGAATAAGATAATTTAGGCTAATCGAAACTTATTAACTATACTATTTACTAAAGAAGCAGGATATTGATACATTTTACTGGTAATTTTGAGGTTATTAATGTGCAAAGCATGAAATTTTTTATCTGATAATCTATAAATTCTAAAAAGTTGATTAAGTATAATATTTCTAAATAATTGAATTATATATATATATATATATATATATAATCCAAGAAAAAGAAGATTTAAAGGAACTTGGGATAACCAAATGCTTTGCATTTAAAGGTTGGATTACATTAGGATTACATTCTGCTTCGGAGTATAAAACGGCTTGGCGCCTTTTCCTGAGTAGTGCCTTTGATTTTAGTGGATATGCATAGGAATTCCTTTTGAATTTGTTTACAGGCTTTTATATGATATATATATATATACATATATATGTATATATATATATACATATATAATATATATATAGGTATATATATTATATATATATATATATAATATATATACATATATATATATATATATATATATATATATATATAACATACAGGGTGGCCATAAAATAATTTACACTGTTTGGAGACATGGGGAACTGAATTCCGCAAAAAAAAAAATTAGTACTAAAAGTCGCCATCAGCGGAGATTTTGTAGCTGTCGGAACCGAAAAAGAGTGAATAATGACAATGAACACACGCAAAATGGAGTATGCAAAATTTTAATAATGTTTTAGTAAAAAAAAATGAACATACCATACAGTTATGAAGGAATTTATGAAACTCACATAAAATAATCTTCTATTCGTCATGATAAGGGTTCCTTGGACCACGTGAAACATTTTCCTTGTGCATAAAATATTGCATCCACTGTATGACGTTCTCTACTGCTACGTATAAACTGCCAGTTTGGATGTTTGTAATAGCCTGTGTTATATTATGTTTCAAGACATGCAGATTTGGTACGCCACCAACATACATAACGTTATGAGGGTTATGAAGCATTCGAAATTCCATAAGAGCCACCAAGGTATTACACTGTCGAGTGTAGAACAGCTTTACAAGTAAAGCACATTGAGATAAAGTAGAGCGCATATTAAACACAAATCAATAGTCACTCAAAGAACTTCTAAATGAACTTCTAAACGAAGATTTTTAGGTATATTAATCTATTTGAATTTCAGGAACACCGGGCAACACAGTAAATTAATTTGGTGTGTCTTTTGCTGCCATTGTTTAGCAATGGCAATTGTAAAGGTAATTAATACTTAACTTGGTATATAAATCTCCCTTGGTATATAAATCTCCCTTGGTATATAAATCTTATTCACCACAGGGTGTTTTCTCTTTCTACCTCAAACGCGATGAAAACGATGAAAGGGACTGCACCATTTTTCACGTTTGTAACAATACTTTTCGTGATGTTGTAACTAACGAAATATTTTACTTTTCAACTTATTGCAGCGGTTCTTAAATACGTGTCTTTTATGAGTCAAGACATCAATTAGAATTAATGTTGAAGTCCTCTTGATGGCGTTTGCTATCTGGGTGGTTACAGCTTTATTAGAAAACAGTATTAAAAACGTGTTTATTAAAACTGAATGACATAATTTGAAACGTGCAATGAAACATGAACAAGTCATATTTTTAAAATGCATAATATTTTTGTGTAGTTTATTGAAATATGCATTTATAAAATAATGACAAATATGAAATAGGCTTTCATAACATCTCTCTATTGTATTCTAAAAAATGATATTTATTTCAAATAAACTAACTAAATGTAATCTTGGTAAGTCACTGATGTGTATTTGCTACAATACATTGACTATGCCGCTAATGCATTAAATTTAATTTCATTATTTCAAAGAAGTGAGATAAGTTTTTTTTTACTAAATGAAGACAATACATTTTAACATTATTATCCTCTTTGAAATAATGAAATAAATTAAGTTTCTGCAACAGGAATTTTAATGTTATCATTTGCTTTATTAACGATGGAGACCAAAAAATAAAATAATTAAAGATTTTCCGAAATGAGGGTATTTCTTTTTGTACAAAAACTTATTTAGATACCATTTTAATTAATCACATTTAATCCAATAAATTATACTGAAATTCTAGATAATTGAATTGTGTTGTAGAATTTACATATTGTTTGTATAGCATTGTGGTATCATTTCTTTTCAACTGAACAAATGGTTACTACAAGAGCAATTTTAGTACCATGGAAGCTATTTATGAATAATCAGACTTTTAGAGACTGAAGTGAGACTTTTAGAGACTGACATTCGAGAGTCATACGTGATTGCTCACAACAAATTTATGTTTATATATCAGAACACTAATCACGAAAATCATTGGTAATTATTAGAAAGCCTTTAGCTCTCAAATTGAGAATTGTAATAATTTATCGAACTTAGTATATGATGTTGTTGTTGTCGTTGCTAATTCCACTTTTCAGGAACAAGGCCCGAAAACCAAAGTCTACAGTAAAGGTAGGACACTAAGCACTCCATGGTAGAAGTCTGATTTTTGCCAGTACTATCCAATTTAGACCAAAACCTAGCAAAGAACATCGTACATATTAAGCAGACTAAATCAACTACTACATAAAGCAGATAGTCAATTTCCAATTCGCAATCCATAAAATTGCAAGCTAGCCAAGAAAATCTGTTCAGTTTCAGCATCTCCGGTTCTAATCAAAGAGTCTCCCAAACCTAGATGCGTATCATCAAAGCATACTACAGAAACTTATCCATTCCATCTCTCCAGATTATGGAGTCGTACAGAATTTACGCTTTGTTACGCGGATTTAGTAATTATATCTTATTAGGGACTTTCGTATTTAGTAGAGTAATTATGTTTTGCTCGGTCATTGTACAGTAACTAATAATTTTTACATGTCATATTACATATAACTACGATTTAATCTAGTATTAATTTAAGAGATTGTACATAATTTACATTTTATGCTAAAACTATATTTCTTCATTATTTTGACGTGTGCATACTTTTAATCTATATGTTACCGGCAATGTGAGAAAGCCGTCAGTATATAGAATACCTAGGCATTTTATAGAATATCGAAAACTGGTCGGCAATCTATGAAACGATTAACATTTCACATATTTCCTAGGCATTCTATAGAATGACAAACGACGTATGAAAGATATTTCCGATTCATTATTTTTTTATACTTTGCCTAAATATCATTTGCCATTCTATAGAATGCGTAGGTATTATATACAATGCCTAGGGAAAGTATATGATAATTCTCATTATTCATACTTTGCCTAAAAACGACCTGTATTCTATAAAATGCCTAGGGATACTATAGAATGCCGGCATTTCATACATTGCCGGTAACATATATAATAATTGCATAATGGGATTTCTTTTTTCAGTCAATTCAGAAGCCCCCTATGGACATTGCAGATTGAATGTTCAACCTCATACGCTAATATATTTCATCTACAAGATCTAAAGTATCAGATATCGTGGTAGCAACTAGTTTATTAAAAGAAATTACAAATACAAGCTATGACAACAAGCACTGATCTGCACTAAGCATTAAGCATAGTGCAGATCAGTGCCGTTTTAATTACCGTTATATACAACAATTTGTTATAGAGATTTTCTGCCCATATATGAACAAACAGGTGGGCAGACACACACCCATACAAACACAGTGACATCATTGAAGAAATGGTTTATTCGTTCTCCGGTGTGCTCAAACACGTAAACCCATCTAAATCAGAGTTGAAATTTCGACTTCCTTATAATACTTTTACTCGTACATTTTTGTAGGGAAAGTAAAAAGAAAATTAGTTATCTAAAAGGTTAATAAATTATATAACTGTCAATAAGAGTTAAATAAAAGTTGTCTTAAATGTTAATAAAGTATGTTAAAAATTATCTGAATTGTAAAAATTATCTTGAACATTAAAAATATATTCTTCAAAATAATCTAAAAGCTTAACTGGAAACATAAGCAAACCCATTTCTTTCTATAATCAGCTTTTAAAGTTTCCATATTTCACTGAATTTAAAGTCTGTTGATACATTTCTCCTTTTACCTCTCTCTGGAAAGTTTCCAGCATATGCGATCAATCTCTTTCGGAGCAAAAATTTTGGAATTTTTTCGATTTTTCAAGCGTCTTAATCCTTCATTTGTTTTATGTATTAACTATGAAATATACCCAACGCTTCCCGGGAATTAAGATGCAAACCTCAGATTAAAATTCCACCAAAACATAGTGAACATTCTTGAAACCCTAACAACGCTCACTGCTTCCTATAACAACGGGTACAGGTTGTGACGTCAGTTTTAATGTCCAGTGCATAGCAACCGGCGAACCAGAGAATGAAGCCTTTATCTAAACGAAATTGAAAATCTCAATTTTTATACTTTTGGCTGTCCGAAGCTTTGATTTTCTGCTACAGGCAATACACACACGCAGAAATATATTTTTTTCATTGTGTAAGATACATAAGAAAATACCTGCATGGTGACTCTTCACACTGCTTTCTCATACAATCTTAATCTATTGTATTTGTTTATACTGGTATCAAAATCATCAAAATGAAAATATATTGCTTTTAAATATTTAGGAAACAAATATTTATTTAATATTTAAATTCATTTATAATCTATATTGTTGGAAGCTGCTTAGTGAAGTCAATGTACACATTTGACTTGTCTGTGTTAATAAAAATTGATATCCTCATACCATTAATATCTTGTATGGTCCTCTTTTTTCCCCTCTCTATCTCTCTCTCTCACTCTGTCTCTCTTTCTTTCAAATGTATAATTTTTGTTTATATATTCACTTGCAATGAATGATTCAGTGCATTATACAATGATACTAATTATGTTTTATTGTATTATCATATCAAAGAATAATTTTCCTTTTAAAAAACAAAATAAGGCACTGTCAACTTTCTGAAATTCAATGTCAGATATAGTGCAGTGGATGAATTTACCAGCATTAAATGTGCGGGCTGTGGAGAAGATTACAGCTTGATAAAGCAAGAAAATGTTGACTCCAGACTATTAGCTGCCAGTATTGAAAGCATTAAAACTATATGTATGTAAACTTTTGCCAAAAATGTGGCAAATGAATTGCTAAGACGATAAAACCAAAATCTAAAATTAGGAATAACCGTTTATTTATTGCAATTTTGATTTTATAATGATATCTTAGCATATCAAATAATAAAAAATATATATAAAAAACAAAATAAGGCACTGTCAATTTAGTATTGTTCGGTGTCAGAGGGTTCGAAGTCTGAAGTTCGGTGTCAGAGTAATGTTGTTTATGAATTTGCCAGTATTAAATGTATGATCTATGTAATAGATTTACAGCTTGGCAAAGAAAAAGGATATTGGCTCTAGACTATTTGTTACCTGTATTGGAAGCATGAAAATTATGCTATATATGTAAACTTTTGCCAGAGCTGTGGCAAATTAATTGCTAAGAAAATGAATATAAAACCTAAAATTAGAAATAAAAATTTTAAAATGTTGCTCCTTTTACAGTATGGGATAAATATGTGCTTTTATTTGACAATTATTAATATTTGTGAGCATAGTAAATAAAAAATTATTTGATAAAGATCTATTAGCATAAAAAAATTAAATCAAAAATGTGTGGCCATCATGTCTTTCTGAATTTCTCAATATCGAATGCACTATACCAAATGTACGATTTTCATATATCTTTCACAAGAAATATATATAGTAAATAAAAAAATGTAAAAAAAAAGCAATCTCCCTCTAAATTCTTGTTTTTATCAGTAAGGCAAAACATGAAAAATGGAAAACTGAAATAAAACTATTTATTCCTTTAATGACACAAAAGGTTAACGTTTCGCTGAATTTAAACCGGTACTGGATATAAATATTATTTAATTTCATTTTTTATAAAGTTACAAGTATGCGCCCTAGAACCAACCTTTTCACATAATAAATCTCTGCGTTTCCAACTGTTGCATTTCAAAAGTTGAAATAAGAAGCCCATCTTTTTCATATTTATGTATTAATCACAACCGCCAAAGAAGAAAAAAATATATAAATAAAATTATAGTTGTTATTTTTATACTTCAAGGTTAATAAACAGAATTACAGAAAGTTTTTAAATGTACATAAATTAATAATATTTTACCTAGAACAATTTAAAATTTTATACAGAGTCCATTAATGCCCCTGATTGTGCACTTTACCTCTATATATACTAAAGTGACAATATCCTATCGAATAAAAGTTATTACAGCACACCAAGCGGAGTTCAAAAAGTCAGGATACCGATCAGGACAATAAAGCGATTAGCAATTTAAAATTCGTAATGCATTGTCTAACGAATAGAACAGTTATAGAATCTGTTAATAGAACTGTTATAGAAGCAATTTCTTTGACACAATAGGGGCACTGGTGTTACTGGCTGTCCTATTAATATACCTATTAATTGTTAAAATAACCAACCCTTATATGTACAGGAGTCTAATGTACATAATGTTTAAAACGTTTTCCATCAGCAACAATAAACATTTAAAATCGAGAAAGAATATGACCGCGTACTTCAACAAACCATTGCATGTGTCACAGTGTTACTGTTCCCTATGATACAACTTTTTGACTGGTACTTCCTACTTTACTGTGTGAAAGCCCCAGGCCGTCCGGCTCGTCCAGAGGACTTGGAGCAACAAAATGGACGACCGGGACTACTTTACTGTGTGTCCGTCCCTGGTGTCGGATCCTAATTATTAGACAATCCTTTGCAACATTGTAATTGGATTTTTTTCATCTATTTTGCTTTGTTGGCGAATTTGTTATCCTAACTTTTTCATTCTACCCCTGGGGACACTATAATAGCTTTTATTTGATTTATCATGGACACTTTTATACAAATAGACTTGGCATGTCCAATCATTAATCTTTCCTTGCAAAAATATTGAGGTCCTTAAATACTTTCCAAGAAACTCTGATTAGATTTATTTGATAACCAGATAATTTTGAAACGTAGGCATATTTGCAGTTATAAATTATAAATTCGTACCGTAGTTACGAGTACGGTAATGAGCTGCGTAAACAGTGTAATACTAGTATTCGTGAATACGAGGATATATATATCGCACCAATAATATTTGTCATTTTTACGTATTTATTTATCAATTTTTTGCATGTAAGAAAATGAAGTTTTGGAATTTACTTTTAATTTCTCACTATAATCATGCCTAAAATTTCCCACAAGTATCAGCATGCAGTTTTTGTATGTTCTATATGTTGCAGATCTATGCCGTACACTGTAAAATGTAAGTTTTCAGCTTCCTTTATTCTAGTAAAGACATTTAAGTGTTCTGTTTCTTAAGAAATACAAAGATGAACGAACCAAGCAACTGCTTAATAAGTCATATTGTCTAAACAATAGTTATCCATTGTACCAATTGATAAATTTTGCACGAAAAGTCCTGTGGCCAAACAATGCTAGGTCTGAACTTTAGATATACGGAATTGGTGTTGTGTTATATTTTATACAGGTGAGGAATTGAGTAAGGATTGTTCCTATAATGATTTGAAAAAAAAACATTTAAACCTGTATATTCAAAACAGAGTAGCTCTTGTATACGCACATCTAATAGCAAAAATAATCCAATGCAATCCAATTTAAGTCATCGACTAAAACGAAAAGGCTTAATTTAAAAATATGCCCTGGAGAAAGGATAACAAAATTATTCATTCTTAAAACAGAATATTTAATCTAATAGTTCGGATGGAGTGCTTCATCTTATAAGACAGACGGGATACTTCAACTGACATGGCAGAGGGAATACTTCACCTTATGGAACAGACGGAATATTTCATCTCACATGGCAGACAGAATACTTCACCCTATGGGACAGACGGAATACTTCACCTTAAGGACAGACGGAATACTTCATCTCACATGGCAGACAGAGTACTTCATTTTATGGGACAGACGGAACTCTTCTTCTCACATGGCAGCTGAAATACTACATCTCACATGGCAGACGGAATACTTCATCTCACAGGAAAGCTGTGTTAATATTTTCAGTGTGTAACTATCAATATCAGTTCCCAATAAAGTTATTTAAGTCTGTCAATAAGTAAAATGCACTTTGTGCGAATGATAAAGAAATCTAGACCAACATAAATAAGCAAGGAATGTAAATAAGCCAAAAAGCATTATTGCGTTGTTTTTACTTATTGCTTGTCTATCGTGCTATAAGTCAACAATACCAGTGCAAGTTAGATAACAAAATGTTTAATACCAGTGTTGTGACGAGATTTCTTAATCTCCTGTCACTTCTGTGTAAATTGTAAAATCTACATTATTCTTTAAACTTCTATAATTTTTATACATTTATATATATATTAATTCTGCTCCAGAACCTTCTTGTCTTATGTATTTATATTTATAATTTTAAATGCATTTATTCCGTGTTCAATAATTGTAGCCATTTTCACTTAAAATAATATTTTTGCTCAACTCGAGGAATTCATGACCGTTATTTCGAGGTCATATTTTTCGCCTTCAAAGACGGACGTATATGTACTCTCTGCATGTCTGGGATGATGCAATATTGAGCAAAGTTTCATTTTCAATACATTTACCCTGCAGAAATATCAACGGCTGGTTTTATTTTTGAGACCCGGCAGGAGGCTGGAAAGCTCGACCCTGGGAACATTTTTGAATGTGGAAGAATTGCGATTGGTGGATTGGTGGAATTAGTCTTCCTGGAGGTCCGATTGGAACCTAGACCCGGAATCGGCCCTTTGCGTATAAAAAGCGAGAGTGGGAAAATTCGGCCTGCACTCTCTTGGCTGACATCTTGACGAACTCACGCTGAGCTCGGGGTTCGACTCCCAAGTCGAACTACCGTAGCTCTTGGGTTGAGAGTGCTACCACGACAGAAACTTGCCGACTGCTGGATCGTGAGAGCGACTTCGATTGCCAGACTGCCGTATGAAAGAATGAGCGTCCGGGATACTTTGAGTTCTTCTGTTCCTGAGATCCTGATGGTTCGAGTTCTGGAGCTGGACGGAGCACATGTATGATACCAGGCCCATGGCGGGCCAATGCTGGAACGCTGTCAGCAGTCGTGCTTGCCGTCATTCCTTCGGAACGGGGAATAAAACCTCCCCGTGGGTGTTTGCGGTTGATGTTTCGCTACGTCGCTTCAGAGACCTATCCTGAACGGAGGTAAGACTTTCATGGATCTTTGTGTGTCCGGGCATAAGTGAAAGAACGCCGAGATGTCGGACTGAGAATCCTCTTCGACGCGCGTCTTATTTCAATCTTCATTTCCGCTATAAATTATAAAGTAATCTTTAATTATATTTTAATTATCAGAGTTTGGGAATTCCTCGAGTGCTGTTTCTCCCTTGTTTGACTATACCAGTAAATTGATCTATTATAGAGAATTTATGATATTATAATATTATTATTTATATTGAATAGCATAATTGTTCCGCCTAAGAGCCGACTGAATTTAAGTAATTTAATGGTCCTGTGTCCAGTGGGATTTGGGGCTGATATAGATTCAGCTAATTTTTGTTAATCTGTTAACACCATACTATCTTTATCATTTAAATAAGAATTTAAATTAATTTCTGAGTGTTTATTCAGTGTATTCAGTGTCTCTTGAAATTGTATATAAATGTGTTTTCAGCGGAAGATGACGTCCTTACAAGGTAAGGGTTTTAATTCCTTTATTTGGGATTTTGACTGTAAACAAGTCATCTGTGAGTTTCATTCACATACGGGAGGTGTTTTCGAACCTGGGGGTTGTAATTTCGAGAGAGTTAGGATTTCTCTGATCTGCCGTGTCGAGCGGAAATCCCGCTGCGACACCAGTACACCTAGATAACAATAATGAACACTTAGAATTAGGGAATAGCCTAGTAATTCATTACTTTAGTTTCCTCAAGACTTATTTATGCATCTAGCAAGTTCATCCAAGAGATTATTTTTATTTTTTTACTATATGCATTCGTTTTTTATCGTTAAACTAAAATGCATCAATCAAAAAATATCTTAAAGTCTTCACTTATACACTAAGCTAGCTCACATTCCGAAAAATAAAATACAAACCGTGATAAATGGAAAACTGGAAATAAACCATATACAACTATAATCGGAATTATTTGCTGTGGCTTTCCACTGAATTTAAAACGGTAATAGATGAACTTCTCTTTTCAACGTGTTATGTTAAAGTTTGAGGTGAACGTCAGAGATCTTTTGCCGCATAATATTTCACGTTGTTCCGTCTTCTTGAGTTTTGAAGATTTGAAAACCATTTATTTATTTCGTATTAAAAAGCAAAATAATGACGGCAGCCAAACTTATTTTTTCTCTCATTTTAGTTTCGAGCTTTAAAGAGAAGTATGTGCATAACTATCATAAAACTCCGAGATTAATGAAGACATTTTCGTTCCCTGTAACGTCAGAAAATCGGAGAAACATTTTTCTGGAAAGAAATTAAATCTTGAAAAATAAAATATACGTAAGGACAGAAAGTACCAGACAACTAAAGACGCATCATTATATTGATAAATGTTTTAAAATTTATTCATCATTTTACGACAAAGTGTATTGTGTTCCAGAGAAAAAGTGTATTGTAAGTATTGTGTTCCAGAGAAATGCTGTTAACGCGGTATGAGAAAAAAACTGTAAAAATTCACAAGAAAGTCCATTAGCTTACTATCAATTTTGAAACTAAAAGACTCTGAGTGTATACTTTAGGTCTTTCTCTAGTAAAGTGGCAATGCCCTGGCAAATAAAAAGAGTTGCAACGTCCGTAGCATAGAATTGAAGAAATTGGAATAACGGACATAGAAAAAAAATTAGAAAAAATTGTCAATTGTAAGATTGTAGTCTATTTAGTAAATATCGACATTACTAAGGCATTAAACGAGCATATGCAAAGCAATAAATAACCAATGAGAAAAAGGACTAGTTCTGCACTAGATTCCTGTGCATGTAATGGTTGTTTATTATATCATTTTTTACTATGACAGCAATTCGCCTAGTATTTTGATCAAAAAGTGTCACTTCATTTGTAGAAACATTTCTCAAAGTCCGATGTCGATATTGCCAACCGTTGCTTTGTCGCGTTTGTCATGATCAACCTCCGCATTGAAATCGAGAACTTTTTACTGACACTTTTAGCTTAAGGAACAGCAAGAACTCAGCGTAAGATGTTTGAGCTTTGCCAAAAGATATTGAAGAAGTGTGATTAACGTACCGAGAAATTCCTTGATGTAGCTGACAGTCCTCTGCCTCCAACAAATTTGAACTTTTGCGAAGAGCTGTTTTAAGTAAGATTGCAAGTTGACAGTTTGAATTTTCGGTAAGTATTCGGAATAAACATGAAGTAACAAAACGGTCAATATGACTAAAAATGTTTCTTCTAACCTGCTGTTCTATTTTAATTAAGGACGTTTGCTTCTTTTCTGATGACAGTGTTTTCGTTTTAGTGCGTATCTACACATAGAAGATACGTCACTACGAATACTAGATTTCATTATTCCTATTAACACAGTATATACTTTATTAGAAGCCTAAATTCCTATTTACAAAGTACAATATGTCGGGAGTGTGCGCCGAGGTGGAGGGTTTGAGACTCATCAGACAAAAGTTTGAGCATAAAAGGTCAATCCAACATTTACCTATATCGTTCTCCAAACTTATATGGAATCATGAGAAATTCCGAGTTTTTTTAACATCTATCTGAAGTTCAATCAACTGTTTCCTATCACTAAATCATCAATATTTGTTTTCAATTTTAAGACAGCGACTTGTTGGTGACGTTGTAGAACTATAGTCAATATCAGCAGATGTTCTACCGTCTTTTAAATAATTATGGCAGATTTATATTTATGTCACCCATATAGCAGCATTCCCAAAATCCTGCTGAAGCAACTTGATATTTTAAAGCCGGCTATTACCAACCTTCTGTTAAAACTTGATTCAAAAACATTTCTTAACTCGCTAGTTTATTGTAGCTCAAAACTGAAACGTAATGGCAGTGGAGATCGTGACAACAAACTGCATGTACTTAGCAGAAAATTCAAGGGGTGGGGATGAAAATATTGATGTATATGCATCAATCTCCTCTGTAGCCTCTGACATCGCATTGCAACCATGATTGCTCCGATTTTTATTGAAAAACATGTAGCGCAATATATTTTTGATACATTAGTATAACTGTATAAGCATATGTGATCATTTGCGAGAAAAGTATCCAGTTGTTGGAAATTTAATAACTGAGTTGGAGCCTCGTTAAATATAGCTCCTCAGGGTGATTCTAAATAAAATGCATGTCTTTACGAAAATTGCATCTAATCTTACAAATTTTTCCTTATTAATCTAGCGGGAACACTAAAACAATTTCACAGTTTTTAAGTTGATAGACAATAATTAATTTTTTTGAATTGACAATATGCTGAACATAATTGAAAAGTTTCCACCTAAATCCACTGAAAACTAAACATGGCTAATTGTCTGTTTATTATATGTATACAAAGTTATTGCAGAAATTAAATTAAATACAAATGAAACCAGTGCTGGTAAAGCATCACATATTGTGTCCAACAAGTGATTTCTGAAAACAATTTAGTACCAACTTCTCTTAAATAGAGGATAATCGATAACGTTTTAATTTAAAATTTTCTTCTATCTTGCTTTGTTGTCAAATCTTTGTTGTTCCTAACTTCTTCAGTTCTCTGCTAAGCGCATTGTAATAGCTGTCATTCAATTGAACATAGCCACTTTACTATACATAGATCAAACATGAATTCATTCTCAGGGATCTTTAAAGATATTGGGGTGCTTTCTTAAAAACTATGTATATTGTCCAAAAAGCAGTAAAGGTTGTTTAAGTACTTTCATAGAAACTTTGTATATTGCTTTATTCTAATTTGTCAAGAAATCAGGAGAGGTTGTTTAAGGACTTTCTTAAAAACTCTATATTGCTTTATTACAATTTGTCAAAAAAGGAGAGTTTGCTTAAGAACTTTCATAGAAACTATGTGTATTGTTTTATTACAATTTGTCCAAGAAGGAGAGGTTGTTTATGTACTTTCCTAGAAACTCTGTATATTGCTTTATTACAATTTGTTGAAAAAGAAAGAAAGAAAATTCTTTCAAACTGTAAATATAAACATTAAACATTTTAAAATGATTTAAGGAATGTGCATTTTGAAAACATTCCTAACAAGGACTATAAAATTGTAAACTAAATTATTTTTTTATAAATAGATTGCTAAGTTTTATTTATTGATTGAATTCAAGACGTTAGAAAATAAATTTGTCAATTTAACGTGATGCGTTGAAAGCATCAGTCAGAGTTCCTTTCTTGATGGTGTAAGGTCTAGAGTTCTTACGTGCTCAAAACGATTATTTTTTAAGTGTTAGTGCAAAAATGATAAGTATACATAATGTTTTGAGAAGTATGGAAATTGATATTGTATATATATCATAAAACTGTCATACTAGTGACAAATTTCCTTTTCACCATACCGCTAAAGAATTTACGGCAGTTCTGTGTTGTTGGAAGAATTTGAAAATATATTTTGAGTAGCAATTGACATACGACCTGAGCGCAAAGTTTTCGGCTGTGCTTACTATATATCTCTCGTCATAACCCAATACACATTTCGATTTTTCAGCATTATACTTGCAGGAACCACCGTTCTTTTTGTATAAAATCTGAAAAACAAATATTTGGTATATATATATATATATATATATATATATAGTTACTCACTAAAATGTGCCTATATGCATAACATTGTTATTATATGCATTTTTTTATTTTTATATACCGTAAGGACTTCCACTTCTACTAGACCTCCATAAATAATTAACCTACTTGCATAACAGTCATTTAATACTCTTACGTTTTTTTACGAGTGGGGTTAGTGATATATTAGAATAATTTTCACATTTTCCCACTGTTATTAATATTCATTATAGGAATTGAATTTCAACTCTAGTCCTGTAGAAGCATATATAGATATCGGTATTAGGCAAAATGCAGATGTACGTATAATTATTGTTAGATAAGTACTTAGTTGCTCTGTAATGTTATAAGCTGTGAAATTTGTAGCTCATTGTTCCGATTATTACGATAATTACCAGCACAATGCATGCTTCAGGAGATGCAAAGAGCTCTAAATCGAGGAGCTGTAGTATTGATCCCTGGTATGGTACCTTGTTATTGATTTAATAATGTGACCATTGTTAAATTGCTCTATGATAGTGGAATTTACTTAAAGTCTAATAAGTAACATCTATATAATTGCGAAATTTTCATTCACACAAACGAAAAGCAGTATAAAATCACATAACACATTGTGGTGGTAGAATAATAAAAGTTATGCAAAGAACATATTTAACTTAAAAATATCGAACATGTTCGTAAATCGTAAATTAGTACATGTTGCATTGTGACGCATAAAAAGTCACCATTAAGTATTTGTGCGAGTTTCTGGAATAAAATTATTATATTGAACAATTAACTTCACCAATTTTAACTTTGACAGAAATATTATTTATTAAATGTAATATAATAATGATTAATTTACAATAATTATACTTATATACTTTAGAAGGAGATTCGGTGGGTGAGGCAAGACATATTGATTTCTGAAACTGATTAAGACCTTTTATATATGTCAATAAGCACATAACTCTTTTCTTGTCTTTAAACTTTGACACACCGCATTGCCTTTTGTTATAGACACTCAAAAAAATTCGCTATTTTACACATTGCCTCTTCGGCTATTATTGCCTCTTCGGCGATCATTGCCTCAAATTTATGAAGCAGACTACTGACTCTTGCCTGGATTCTGACTGCATCATCACTGAGTGCACGTAACTTCATCAATACTTAATCTCGTTTCTGTGCCCAATGCATCGTCACTCTATACATCCAAGCGTCTTGTTGAATATGCTCAACTATTCCGATCAACCTTCTGCCTGTTTCCACCTTGTAACATGACTGAATTGTCAGAGAACCTTCATGCGCATGTAATCTCGTCTCGTGTACCTTCTTCCTATTGCCACCTCTTTTTGCCTGAGGTCCAGATACGCCCACCGTATCTCATTGGTTGGATGGGCGATGTTATTTGTGTAATATAATTAATTTTATTCCAGAACTCGCACAAAGAATTAATGGTGGTGTTTTATGCGGCACCATGCAATATGTACTACTTAACGATTTACGACCATGTTTGATATATTTAAAGTTAAATATGCGCTTTGCATATCTTTTATTATTCTTCCACCACCCACATATTTTTAGAAAGCAAATGAAAGAGGAGATTGTACAGATCTGTAGTTTTATCTACGTCCGTATTGTTACAAGTTGGAAAATGGTACATGTTCTTACAGAAAATAAGAAATCTTAGTTACCATGCTTTTTAATTAGCGTTTTAGTTAGCATGTTTATAAAAACATATATTTAAAACTAATTTATTTTTACATATATATATATATATATACATATATATATATATATATATATATATATATATATATATATATATATATATATATATATATATATATATATATATATATATATATATATATATATATATATATATATATATACTTTTATTAGTAATAAATTTAGTAGACACTGTATGGGGTCAACCTTCATTTCCTTCATTTGGATTACAACTTGTAATTGATGATCTAATGAGCTAATTATATTTTTAACTAGTTTGAGCGCATATGCATTATTAATTTTAGTATTTAATTACTCCTAAATCAGTGTTTAATTATTCAGTTTCTATAAATGAGGTCGTTTGTTTTCACAGAAACAATTATTAAATTAGTATATCAGTACTTGGGATACTCAAGAGTGGATTCTGTCCCAACTCTCATTACTCTCATTCTAACATCCGTAAAAAGTGTAAATCTAAAAAAATCTCGATTTTGAATACGCGATTTTGTTACAATACTATTCTTGTATATATAGCATATTATGTATTGTACAGAATATAAGAGATGCGTAAAATATTGTGAACTAAATTGCCTAATGTTGCATGGTAGAGTTCCTAGGTTCAAAAGCGCTGTTAAGAAAGCATAAAAACTGTATCAAAAAATTATATAAAGTGTGCATGAGATGAGGTGAATAACTTAGCCCCTTAATAATGGCTGACCTCCAGTATTTTCCTACTTTGCCTATGATAAAAAAAGGTAAAATGTTTATTATTGTATTATTGATTGTAAACTAAGAGTTTGATCTTCTTTTTTATGAATTAATTCCGAATTTATCGTTCGCCCGCACAGCGGGTGCATCTATCGTTAGATGATATTGCTGAAATGGCAATTCCAAAAAGTGACAAATAAAATTTATAACTGCTAGCTGCGAGCACCGCAACTGAAAATATTAATACGTGTTTTAAATAAAGATTATAAATAATATATAACAAATGTAATTCAAACCCTACCAGTACATTTTATGCCACAAACCACATTTTTTCGTAGTTAGCTAATGTTGTACTATACAGTGGGACTCGCTATGCATGTTCTGCTTTTTATGGTGAATACGTCTTTAAAATCGAAACATTACTGGGGGGCCATGCACAAAACCACCCAGCACAAAACCACCAGATTCCCCCCACACAAAACACTGTTTAACAATCTCTTTGTAGCCAAGTTAAATACAAACTTCAAGAACACAAACAACATCAATGGAAAAAGTTTATTGAATCGCTGGCCCCCACTGACAACTCGCTGTGGGAATTTACGAAAATAAAAAAACCGGGTAGCAGGATTAAACACTTAAGAAGGAACAATGGACTTGCGGAATCGGAGATTGAAATAGCAAATGTTCTCGCGGAAAGCTACGAAACACAATTTACTGAAAATCCAAATCTTAACTGCCCGGAGACGGAAGAGGAAATCTCAAACACCATCTGCACCTTCTTAAATACCCCCCTCTCACCCTATAGAAATAGCTCCCCCCTCTGAAATACTCAGAGAAATTAAAAAGCTGAAAAATAGAAAAGCCCCAGGAATAGACTTAATTTCCAACAAAGCCATCAAATCCCTCCCTACAAACATTATATACTATCTAACCACTATCATAAATGCCATTCTAAAGCTACAACATTTCCCAAAAAAATGGAAAACTGCTATAATTATTGGAATCCCGAAATCAGGCGAAGACCACACCCTGCCCCAAAATTTCAAACCTATAAGCCTACTTAGTACACTTAGCAAACTTTCGGAGCGAATAATACACACGCGACTAAAACATTTCATTGATCAACATAACATCTTAAAACCAGAACAATTTGGCTTCCGCCCACTGCACTCCATAACACACCAGTTGCTAAGGGTTACTGAATTCATCTCCGAAGGACTTGAAATCGGAATTACAACTGGATTCCTAATTATGGACATTTCGAAGGCCTTTGATTAGGTCTGGCATGACGCATTAATATACAAACTAATTCAGCTCAACTTGCCAGACACACTAATCCACTTAATAAACTCTTACCTTCGAAATAGATATTTCACCGTCCGCTACAAACAGGCCCACTCCACGCACAAACCACTCAGGTCAGGGGTTCCACAAAGCTCACAATTGGCCCCAACCCTGTTTAATCTTTTCATAAACGACATACCTAGAGCTCCAGACACACATCTTGCAATGTATGCGGACAACGCAGCCATATACACCAGGAACTCCAAAAAATATCTTATTCGCTCCAGGCTTCAAAAACACATAAACACGAATGGAAGATAAAAATCAAAGAAAAGAAAACGCATTGTATCCATTTTTCAAAAGTTAAAAAGAAAAAGAAACCGGTCCTCATCCAAATAAACAAAGTCAACATACCCTACGTGGAAAACGCTAAATATTTAGGAATCACGTTTGACTCCAAACTGAACTGGAAGCCTCAGATCCAAAGCGCAATTAAAAAATTCCATTCGGCCAGAGACCAACTCTCAGCCATACTCCACTTCCCTCACGCGAGTTACAACACCAAAGTATTACTATACAAAACAGTACTTAGGCCCATCCTCTTGTACGGCTCTGCTATTTGGGGATTCGCAGGAAAAAACCACATCAAGAAACTCCAAACAGCCCAAAACAAGACACTCCGGGCAATCAGGAAAGCTCCTAGGTTCCTCAAGAACGATATCATCCACAGCGACTTCGGAGTAACAAATATTAGGAAACAAATCTCAAAATTAGCAATTATAATGTTTCAAAATTTAAATAAAATACCCAATAAAGAAATCTGCAACTTACCGGAGTACGACCCCAATCAGTGGAAGTTTCGGAAGAGACCCAGAGCGTCCACAATACGTTAATCTCTATAAGCACTTAAAAATTTAAAAGCACATTGAAACTTTAACTAAACAACTCATCTCTACACTTGATAAATTGAAAAGCAGAACTGACAAATCTCCGAAAATTGTGGACGCTCAATCCCGGGCTCAAGAGGAACCAGGACTTTTTGTCCATTCAAAATCTTTTGAACACCTTAGAAAACGGAGAACCTCATGGCAATATCATAATACATACCTCAACTAAGTCATATATATATATATATATATATATATTTAAAACATATCACTTCCCACCTAGTAACATTTCTATACTCCTCGGAGTATTCCCATGTACACCCCCCAATTCTTTGGAACAATTCAAGTAATTACAGAGAACATGATGGTACACATACAGCTCGGAGATACGGTCATAGTTGACCAGGCGCTCCAGAATTGCACCCCCGACGAGTCACGGCTGAGATTAACCCAGCCACATCGCAAGAGATAGTCGAAATTATCAAAAACTTAAAGAACCGTAAGAGCCCAGGACACGACAAAATCAGGAACGTAGCGGTCAAAAACCTACCCTTAAATATAATTTTTTCATGACCATTTTAATAAATAAAATACTAAAATTAAACTATTTCCCTAAAGAATGGAAGGACGCCATAATTATACCGATCTATAAGGCAGGAGAGGATGCCACAATTCCAGCCAACTACAGACCAATTAGCCTACTGCCAACACTTAGTAAAATTACTGAGAAAATAATTCTTAAGAGACTGAACACGCACCTTAGTGAGAATGACATTATCATTCCGGAGCAGTTTGGATTTCGGCCAAAACACTCCACCACTCATCAACTGCTGAGAGTCGTAGAGTACATATCTTCTGAACTAAATACCAAGACACCCACAGCTGCAATCTTCCTGGATATACAAAAAGCCTTTGATAACGTGTGGAACTGTGGTTTAGCATACAAATTGATCACCCTCAAAGTCCCTGACGCACTAGTCAAACTTTTAATTTCATACTTAAATAACAGACACTTTCAAGTCAGAGTTAAAGATAGCTTATCTACACCCAAGCTCATTAAAAGTAGTGTACCGCAAGGATCCATCCTGGGCCCGACACTTTTTAACATATACCTGAATGACATCCTCAGGACTCCAAACACCGAGCTGGCACCCTATTTCGTGCCATTTTCGATGTGGGGTTGAGTGCTTCAGCACAGGAACCTCGATAGTATTCGCCTTGGCTTGGCCTTTTTTTCACACCCATGAGTAAATTATTTTCGAAACTTATAACCCAGTAGGTCATACAGTACGAAAAATATAATCTATACGGTTATAAGTAGAAATGGGTGAATAACACTTTTCTCGAATTCGAGGATTCTAATCAGGCTGTGTAGAGTTAGTGAGTTTGTCGCCAATGTTAATTTGACGCAAATGAGCGCTATTTTGTAAAAAATGTTAAGATATTACATAAAATAGTTCTTTACTTCTGCTGGACTGTCAAATTTTGGGCTGCAATCAGAAATAATTTTGCCATCTGCAAACCCAGCAAGATGTTAATATAACGAGAAATTTGTATATTTTAATTTTCTAAAATTTCTGAATGAAATTCTAGCTCAAATTAAAATTGTTTATGTTTAAGTGTGATTTTTGACAAGGGGAGGTCTGTTGGCATCAATTTAATAAGTATTCCTATTTTTTAAATGTTTGTAAAATGTATTTAAATTTTAAATGCTATTAATTTTTTTTGCTTAAATTCTGTGCACCTACCTGCTGAAACAACGGAATTACAATATATTTGAGTTTAAATGATCATCATTCATTATTTCTACAAGCAGCAATGAGTGTCGTACAGGACAGAGCACCAGGCGCGCGCGAAGCGCCTTTAATCTCCAGTTTCTTATATGATGGTGATATGTGGTTCTTATCGTCAAACTGTGACATTAATTCTGTGACCCTAATTAGAGGTTCGAGGTTTTTATTTACTACATTTTATTATTTGTCCTAGCTCCTAGTGTGGCAGTTTGTTGCACATTTAGAGTTTAAGCAGTTTGGGGGATTGATGCAGATCTAAGGGTTATCTAGCATTTTGACAGCTTAGAGATTAGAACTTTTTTTTTATATAAAACATTAGTCGCGAGTTTTATTTAATATCAGATGTTTGAGGTGGGATTTTTTAATTCTGATTATCGATGCTTAGAACAGCGCGGGGTCTCTTACGAGATTTTGCCTTGCGATGATCATAGTCATGCAGATTGAATAATAGTTCATTTGGAACAGATGGCAAATTATTGTAGAATTTAAGCGCTAGCTTTTTAATTTGGTCTCTCATGGTTTTTATTTTGAAGTCTTTTCTAATCACCGAGTTTCTTAAATATCTAGGGGCTTTCCTTATACACCTAAGGATTTTATTTTGTCTTGTTTCTAAGCAGTCTATGGTAGTTTTACAGGCATATCCCCATACGGGTGCTGCATACAGCATTCACGGGCGGATGACCGATTTGTAGATTAGTAGCTTATTTTGATAACTAAGATTTCTGTTTCCTATCATTGGGTATAAGGCTCCGGTAGCCATATGCGCTTTTTTATTATATCTGTTTCGTGCAATTTCCAGGTTAGGTGGGAGTCTATCGTAACACCTAGGTATTTGGTTGATTTTTCCGCACGTAGTGCATGGTTGTTTATGTACAGTGGCGGCGGGGGTTTATGTTTCCTCGAGAAATAAATCCAATGACATTTACTGGGGTTTAATTTTATTCGCCATTTTTCCAGCCAGGTTTGGAGTATGTCTAAGTGTTGTTGTAGCTGTCTGTGCATTACTGATACATAGGGGTGTTTTGCAAGTATCGCACTGCCGTCTGCATAGAGTGCCAGCTCTGTGTTTGGAGTCCTGGGGATGTCGTTCAGGTATATGTTAAAGAGTGTCGGGCCCAGGATAGAACCTTGCGGTATACTACTTTTAATGAGCTTGGGTGTAGATAAGTTGCCTCCTACTCTGACTTGAAAGTGTCTGTTATTTAAGTATGAGATTAAACGTTTGACAAGAGCGTCAGGGGCTTTTAAAGTGATCAATTTGTGCGCTTGTCGACCAGGCCAAACTTTATCAAAGGCTTTTTCCATGTCCAGAAAAATCGCAGCTGTGGGTGTCTTGTTATTGAGACCAGAAGATATGTACTCTACCACTCTCAGCAATTGATGAGTGGTGGAGTGCTTTGGCCGAAATCCAAACTGCTCCGGAATGATAATGTCATTCTCACTAAGGTGCGTGTTCAGTCTCTTAATAATTATCTTCTCAGAAATTTTACTAAGTGTCGGTAGCAAACTAATTGGTCTGTAGTTGGCTTGAATTGTGGCATCCTCACCTGGCTTATGGATTGTTATAAATATCGCTTCCTTCCATTCTTTGGGGAAATAGTTTAGTTTTAATATTTTATTTATTAAGATTGTCAAGTAACATATTACGTTTAGGGGTAGGTTTTTAACCGTAATATTTCTGATTTTTTCGTGCCCTGGACTTTTACGGTTTTTGAGAATTTTCATAATATCTACTATCTCCTGCGGGGTGGCTGGGTTAATCTCAGCCATTACCGGGGAATTCCTAAAGTTATTTAGAGTTTGTCTAACCATTCTTAGGGTGCCCTGACACATTAGATCGTGGTTTGGTTGTAATTGTTTTTCATAATGGCTTGCGAGCGCCTCGGCTTTTTCCTGGTCTGAGTACGGGATTTTAGCGCCATCTATTCGTGGCGGGAGCTTAATTTGAGGTTTTCTGAGTCTTTTTTCGAATTGACAGAGCGATCCGTCTTCTGGGCTAAGGGATTCGATTAGTTCTTTATACTGTTGCTGCTTTTCTGCGACAATTTTTTCTCTGGGTTTGCACGTGAGTCTGTTAAGCTCCCTTTTAAGGGCGGGGTCTCTGTTAGCCTGCCATGTCTTACGTATTCTATTTCTTTGCCTGACTAATTGTTTGACATGGTGGGAAAGTGTGGGCATTTTTGGAAACTCACGATGTGTTGTGGCAGAGGCAATTGCTCTCTTGATTTCTGTTGTGAGTGTATGCCTGGCAGAGTTAATATCCGCCATGCTCATTATGTCAGGTCTAAGTGCGGCTCGAAGAGTGCTCTTTTAAATACTTCCCAGTTGACCCTCTCTTATCCCCCAGAGGATGGAAGAGGTGTGTTCATGTCGAATGTCACCAGTACCGGTAGATGATCCGAGTCGAATTCATCCAGAGTACTAATATTGTGAGCGTAATCTATGTTTCTCGTTAGGACAATGTCTATGAATGAGCCGTTGGCGCCTGAAAAGCAGGTTGGTGTCGACGGTGCAATAATGTTGGTGTTTGTCGTGTTTAGCAGTCTGTATATCTGTGTACCGCGTGAATTGGCTCTCCTACAGCCCCACGCTCGATGGTGTGCGTTGAAGTCGCCTGCGAGTATCGTGTTTAGATATCGCGAGAAAATCAGTTCCAGTTGCGCAGCTACATTTACTCCACTCATGTTTTTGACATATGTTGAGGTTAGGATAAACGGGCTAGTATTGTTAATTTTAATTTTCATACTAGTATTTTCTATACCTTGAAGATTTATGTTGTTTAGTTCCTCTTGGGGAATATTTCTTTTAATGTATATTGCTGTTCCTCCATGGGGCGTTTTATTAGTATTTGAGCCGTCGATTATGATAGCCATAGTAGTTTACTATGTTTAGTTTTTTATTTTCTCTAACTCTAGTTTCCTGAATTAATAAGACGTCTACGTCATTTTCGTTTACATAGTTTCTAAGTTCATTTATTCTTGGAGATATGCCGTTCGCATTCCAAAATATTATTTTAAAAGATTATTTTTGAGACCTAATCATGACGGGTTTGATTCTCACTGTTACTTTGAAAATCCGCGATTATTTTAAGGGCCTCAAAGACCATTACCATAGGATCGCTCTTTTTTTGTACCAACTATGCGAACTGCACCAACAGATGTCTCGACGATGAGACGATAGTAATCTTAAATTACTATCGTCAAAAGATTTAAAAATTGCATACATATCACTACTCTTAAATTTAGTCATGTCACAGCCTAACATAAAAGAATTCACAAAATTGAACATACCCAAAATCCGGGAGACTTGGTCCTTGTCCTGGTCGATGAGTCCATTCTTGAGCATATCCCCGATATGCAGAGTCAGCGTGTAGATTAGTAGTCCACAGAAGTTCACCGTTTGCATCACTTCCTGGGTCCACGTGCGAGAAAGTCCATCGTCCGGCAGGGAGTTACAATAAGAATTCATGGCATCCTTGAAAGGCCGAGCATCATCTCCATCCAGCTCCCTTGCAATACCCCTCGTCAATTCCAAAACATCTCTGTCCAGTTCCATAATCAAGCAGGGTCAATACAATCCACGGCACGAAAAGTAGAACCACGTGGAAAAAACACACGTGGTATTTCAAAGTTGAAAAGCACAAAAATGGCGAGAAGCCGCACACAACAATGTTGTAGATTACTTAGCCCGACATGCTCTATCGTAACTAGATATAACACGCCCAAGAGTAAGCAAGTAAAGTCACAGCAAGATAAAAGCAGCAGCTTCACAAAATCACAACCACACAACTCGGAGTTTGAGCTCCGAATCTTATTTCTACAACCAAGCCTAATATTCACTTATGGAAAATGTAATTACCAAAAGATGCAGAATTAGTTGTGTGCTGCATTTCTTTAACGCAAAATTATTTAACTCATGGAGTCTGCAATAGAGCTGATATGAATGAATGAAACATTCATTGATTTTACACAGAGAACCGCCGATGTGGTGGCCGAGAGCTCAAAGCGGCAGGCGTTTCCTCGTGATGGTTTGGCTGCCAGATTGCGGGTTCGAGTCCCGCCTGCGGGCATGGATGTTGTAATGTCTTATTTGGGGCAGAAGTCAGACTTCTACATTCGGGTGCCCCGGGTCATTAGACTAAACAGAAGCAGTGCACACATTCTTCCTTAAATGTAATGTTAGGGACACGACAACAACAACAACAACACAGAGAACCAGACGGCTTTTTCGATGAAATTTTAAGCATAGAGTTAATTTTCTTGTACCTCCATGGTTTTAAGTTTTTAAATAAAATAAATTATTATAGTATTGTGATGAATGGAAGGAATGGAAAATGTTAATGAATGAAATGCTGCTTTTATATAGAGGCGATTTATATTTCGAGGAAGTCATTTGAATAAATTCCAATTGTATTTGATGAAGTTTTCAAATGTAATAAATTATTGTAGTATTATGATAATGTTAAAAATAATAACGAGGAGCCATTCGATTTATATTTAATTGACGTCATTTGAATGATATTCATTTTTTTCGATGAACTTTTAAGTTTTCAAATATAATAAATTAATGTAATATTGTGATAATTTTAAAAATTTTACGGAGGAATGTAACGCATTTTTGAGATGTTTAAATAAAATTGCATCGAATTTGGAAAGTGTTTCATAATAAATGCTTTATGTATGATTGATCTTTCTTGTTTCTCTTTACTGCTGCCATATTTGGTGCAGTTTTCTGGATTATCGACATTAATTAAAGCCATTAAAATGTAATAAAAATCAGAGAAACCATTTCTTATATAAAATAGAAAGCTAAAATATTACTGGTACATATAGGCGGTATACTAAATTATATCATTTTTAATTCTTTGCATTATCATACTCTGAGCGGAAATAGAATAATTGTACAGTTTTAAATACAGGCTGTCCAAAAAAAACTGTCGACTACTGTCGAAAACAATTTACCCATATTACGTTGGAATATAAATAAAAAGGGTAGAAATTTATAGGTGAAATTGCAGAATTAGTCCATATATGAAATCCAAAAAGAAAAAAATAATAATTTAGTATTTTTTTGCGATCATTTTCGCTCCTATGGAAACATTGATACGAGTTAACAATATTTGCTTAATGTACACCATTTTTCATGTTTATTACAGATAAACACTATTTCAACGCCCCACAAAACTCTGAATACCTAAAATGGCAGTGAACAAATGCAGGCGTGGCCATATACACAAGAATATATCTCTTTCATTCTACACTGCTCAAAACTGAAATGGCAACACCATAATGTTGTAGGTATAGCTTTATGTGAATCAAGCAATGGAAAGAGCAAGGCGAGATAGGCAAACGATCACTGTTTGGTTACGCATAGTGACGTAACACCTTGTCGAGAAGCATAAAAGCGTCAGGTCTAGGAGGAGCGATATGACGGATAAATTGTAGCATTATTGGTTTCAGGTTGTAAAAATCCTCACAGTATTCCAAGAGTACGTCGACGTACCACATACGTTCAGTTGTCGTCAACGGAATGGCAAGAAGTCATTGTGTTACGGTTCGGGACAGACAACAAAACGACTCAAATACCAACCAGATAGCGGAACTTGTAGGTGTTCCCCACCACGTGAAGATCTTATGCTCCCGAGAAGCGTTGCGCGGGAGCCGTTTACCACGTCAATCGTGTTATAACGACATTTATCCCACACTACAGTTAAAGTTGTTTCGACCCAAACAATTCGAAACCGTTTGCATGACGCGGACTCCGAGGCAGACAACCATTTTGACATCTACCGTTTCAACGCCTTCACCGGTTACGTCGCCTGCAGTGGTGTCAAATAAGGAGCAATTGATCGACAGAATAGCGAAGTATTCTGTTCGCGGATTTTGGCATGTCAGAAGACCTTACTCGCGTATGGCGGCGCATTCAACAACGTCACCAATTAGATTATTCTATCAGTCACCACAGAGACCCTTAAATGGTACCATGGTTTGAGATGGTATAACATTTGGTGAACTAACACCTTTTGTCCACATTTCTGACAGTATCAAGGCACAACGATACGTCTCTGACATCGTGAGACCTGTTGTACAGCCATATCTGTCAACCAGGGCTGGACTGCGTTTTCAGCAGATTAATGCCAGGCCACATACTGCAGGGGTAACTAAGAATAGTCTACAAGATTTTGGTCATTCCTCAGTACACCATTGGCAATCTCATTGCCGAGATACCTTGTCGTATTCAATCCTGCATAGCAGGTGGCCTATTCCATTCTCGCAGTGGGACTACACCATATTGATCTAAAGTCAATGAAGTTCCATGCTTTCATTTTCCAGACACGATTTTTTGATCATTTGCGCATCTCCATGTTACAATTATATTTTGCAAATTTCATAATGATACATCAATTTCTTCATGAGGTTGCAATTTCAGATGTGAGCAGTGTATTTGTTAAAATGCATAAATCAAAATATATTTTAATTGCTGTGCATAAATATTTAAAACTAACAACGTTAATTTGCACTATATATCACAATTGTAAAATATTGGTTTTTTAAAGGAGTTTTCTTCGAGCAGTGCATACCAGTTTTTTTCCGACCACGTTCGGCAAAATCGACCCGTTAAATATTTAACATCACCATATATTCAAATTGAAAAAAAAAGTTTTAAAATGTGTTATCGATGAACATAATACACACTGTTAGCAAGATATGTGTGATGGAGTGAAATTTACATAAATACAATACTAATACTTACCCATAGTATCCCCCAGTTGACCTTGAAAGTAGTATTGTGGGATCTGAGTGGATCAAAAGTACATTGCGTTATACTAACAGAACTAGTCGAATTTGTGGGCACTAACACATTTGGCTTGAGTCCGTGAATACGTCTTTAAAATCGAAACATTACTGGGGGAGGGTGTATGCACGAAACTCGAGCGTTACGAAAATGGGCGATAATGTTTGGTAATTTCAAATCTAAAAGCAACATGCAACGATAAATAAAGGGTCGAAAAGACGCAAGATGTCCGTCTGGGATGATCTGTGATAATCTTCGGACAGAACGTACAACCGCGGGGAGCGCGAAAGAGGGGCTCCGCAAAATGATCCAATTCTAAGGTGCACGAATGGCTTCGGGTCAGTGTAACCAGGGGTTCCTCGTCCTGTGACATAACTGACTTCATTATTTCCACTTCGCTCTCATGTGACAACATGGTTCTTCATGTGACGACACGGGAATTAAGAACACATGTATTTGGGTTTCGGACTCTCAAGAGAGGGACCGGACTTGTTATCTGCGACTGTCATCTTACTCTACCAACGTCACTAAATTTCCTTCAATGCCACTGGATTCTGTGAGAAGCCCACAATTTAAAATATTTTCGAAAGTTGTTTACGTCTGGGAACTGCCGATTCAAAGTTAACAAACGAGCTTTAAATGTAATATTGCTAAAACATTTTGAATTTTGGCAACTCCTCTCACCTTTACCCAGTACCTTGACATCACGAATGACTAACTTAACTTCCCATTACGTCAATCTGACGACATTTTCATTGATTGCGGGGCTTAGTGGCAAAATTTATATTAAAGAACCTTGAGTATAACCTCGGATTGTGCCAAGTGAGGACTGAGAAAGTGGTATCATTCAAAAGCTTATGAACTAAGCTACAATTAATATTGGGCAACAATCATCGTGAATGACGAGAACTTTATAAAAAGTGAGATTAAAGTTGGTAAAAAGAGAAAATTTCCATAATGTCCTCAAGATTGCATGCGAATTTTCAACAGAAATACAAGAAACGCATACCAGACAAACGAGTAGCTCGTAAGGAACAAACGGAGCCCAAGAAGTCCAATTCAGAATAGCAGAATGGCAGAGAAAGTATGGACAACGAAAGAAACTTGCGACGGCCATGCGTACGGATGAGTCACTGAGGACTAGAACAACAACAGTACTAACGGAAGTACTAATACAACCAGTACTAATGGAAGTCAACGAGGACGACGATATAAAATGTGAGATGTTTCGTTTAGGCAATAATACCATCGATGATAATAAACTTATGAGAAGTGAACAAATACAGAAGAATTGGAAGTTTACAAGTGAATACTTCAAGAAAGTCTTCGTATGGAATCCATTTGGTTATGCGAGTGGAGTATGTGACAAACTGTGGTTTTGAAACAAGTGAAACAAAAAACAATTTATCAAACTTCCTCGGTCTACTCCATTTATTTCACGATCAAACATCAGACCAAGCATTCACGCTTGAAACTTGCGGCTTAACTCCTACCCTCATTTTTTCTATTTACTGAGCCCAAATTGGGAGCAGTTTTCAGGATTACAGCATATCCTTGATCTAGCTTCTGCTTTAAAGAAACTATTTTTTACATAAAATACAATTTTAGAATATTACTGGTACATATAGGTGGTACACTAAGTTATATCATTTTTAATTTTTTGCATTATCATACACTGAGCGGATATAGAAAAATACTACCGATTTAAATACAGGCTGTCCAAAAACTACTGTCG
Source organism: Amaurobius ferox (assembly GCA_951213105.1). Lineage (NCBI taxonomy): Eukaryota > Metazoa > Arthropoda > Arachnida > Araneae > Amaurobiidae > Amaurobius > Amaurobius ferox. The sequence goes on along the minus strand of OX578139.1, from coordinate 57,462,980 downwards.
ATTACTGTCGAAAACAATTTTCCCATAACGTGTTGGAATATAAATAAAATAAAATGAAATTTATAGGTGAAATTGCTGAATTAGTCCCTATATGAAATCCAAATAGAAACAAATAATTTAATTTAGTACTTTATCACGATCATTTTCGGTCCTATAGAAACATAGACCCGATATGAGACTATTTGCTTAATGTACCCCATTCTCCATATTTATTACAGATAAACACCTGGATAAACATCGTCCCCCAAAACGCTGGATACAAAAAATGGGAGTGAACAAATGTAGGCGTGGCCATATACACAATATATGTCTTTCAGTCAACACTGCTCACAACTGTAATGGCAACACCAAAATGTTTTAGGTGTAGCCTTATGTAAATCAGGCAATGGAAACAGCCAGGCAAGATTTGCAAATGATCACTGTTTCGTTACGCATAGTGACGTAACACCTCGCCGAAAAGCATAAAAGCGTCAGCTCAAGGAGGAGCTATATCACAGATAAATTGTAGCGTTATTGGTTTCAGGTTGTAGAAATCATCACGGTATTCCAAAAGTACGTCGACGTACCACATACGTTCAGTTGTCGTCAACGGAATGGCAAAAAGTCATTGTGCTACATGAAGGTGGAACGAGCCGTCGAAGGATAGCTTAAATATTGGGTCGTGATGTGAGCACAGTTCAATAGTGTGTGTTACGGTTCGCGACAGACAACAAAACGACTCAAATACCAACCAGATAGCGGAACTTGTAGGTGTTCCCCACCACGTGAAGATCTTATGCCCCCGAGAAGCGTTGCGCGGGAGCCGTTTACCACATCAATCGTGTTACAACGACATTTATCCCACACTACAGGAAAAGTTGTTTCGACCCAAACAACTCGAAACCGTATGCATAACGCAGGACTCCGAGGTAGACGACCTTTTCGACATCTGCCGTTTCAACGTCTTAACCGGTTACGCCGCATCCAGTGGTGTTAGGCGCAATTAGTCGACAGAATGGGGAAGCATTCTGTTCACGGATAAATCACGATTCAGTTTTGGCATGGCAGAAGATCGTTCTCGCGGAGGGCGGCGCATTCAACAACGTCACCAAATTTTTTTTTCTATCAGGCGCCACATAGCCCCCCTAAATTATACCATGGTTTGAGATGGTATAACATTAGGTGAACTAACACCTTTTGCCCACATTTGTAGCAGTATCAAAGCAAAACGATACGTCTCTGACATCGCGAGACCTGTGGTACAGCCATATCTGTAAACCAGTCCTGGACTGCGTTTTCAGCAGATTAATGCCAGACCACATACTGCATGGGTAACTATGAATAGTCTACAAGGTTTAGATATTCTGCATTCGTCAGCATATTATCCGGATTTGACGCCACTATAGCATATTTGAGACATACATCATGGCTAGTCGATTAAGATAACTCTCAATTCTAGCAAACCATCTTCAGTTGCAAGCCCAATTGCATGCTGAGTGCAACGCTATCCCTCCGTACACCATTGGCCATCTCACTACCGAGATTCCTCGTCGTATTCAATCCTGCATAGCAAGTGGCCCATTTCATTCTCGTAGTGGGCCTATTCCATATTGATCTAATGTTAATAAAGTTCCATGCTTTCATTTTCCATATATGATTTTTTGAACTTTTGCACATGTCCATGTTACAATAAAATTTTGCAAATTCCATAAGGATGCATCAATTTCTTCATGGTGTTGCAATTTCAGTTGTGAGCAGTGTATTTGCTAAAATGCATAAGTCAAAATATATTTTAATTGCTGTGTTTAAATATTTAAAACTAACAACTTAAATTTGCACTATATATCACAAATGTAAAATATTGGTTTCTTTAAAGGAGTTTTTGTCGAGCAGAGCATATCAGTTTTTTTTCGACCACGTTCGGCAAATAAATCGACCCGTTAAATATTTAACGTCACCATATATTCAATTTGAAAAAAAATGTTTTAAAATGTGTTATCGATGAATATAATACACACTGTTAGCAAGATATATGTGTGATGGAGTAAAATATACATAAATACAATACTAATACTTACCTATAGTGTCCCCCAGTTGACCTTCAAAGTAGTATAGTGGGATCTGAGTAGATCAAAAATACATTGCGTTATACTAACAGAACTAGTCGAATTTGTGGGCACTAGCACATTTGACTTGAGTACGTGAATACGTCTTTATAATCGAGTCACTGAGGACTAGAACAACAACAGTACTAACGGAAGTACTAATACAACCAGTACTAATGGAAGTCAACGAGGACGACGGATGTGCAAAACTAGTCAGCACCAGACTCGCCTTCAAGTGACTTACCAAATTTTATGAAATTCGGTCCATTAGTATTTTAGTTAGAGTGGATAAAAAATCTGCACAGACTGATAGACAGACAGACAGGCAAACAGACAGACAGGCACACAGATACACACACAGACACATACACAGACGTCAAGCTAAAAATGGTTTTTTTCGTCTTCTAGAGGTCTAGAAACGTGTAGAAAACTCGAGTTGCGATTTTCGGTATGATTCCAATACTTTCCCTATACATTACCGTGTATTGCAGGGAAAGTAATATATTATGGCAGCGCAAACAAACCGCTTAAGAAGAACAGGGATATCTTGCAGCATTGACATGCCTACTTGAGCTACGGCAGTTGAGTGATTGAAGGTACCTGCGTATTTCTACTTTTTCATACTATATTATAATATAGTATAGAAAAAATATTGTTTTCACGAAAATTTTTGAATTCGAAATTTTAATGCCAATCAATATATGATTTAAGACCTCCTGAACATGTTTTGACTATTTTTGGAGTGATGTCTGTCTGTCTCTCTGTCTATGGTCGATTTCTTGTGTAGACGATAGTGGTTACGAATACCATTGAATTTTCACGAAACTTTACATATGGGTTTGTTATCAAAAGATCTAGGAATAAATAGAATTTAAATTCGAGCAAAAACTTCTAAATTCATTCGAAATTATATATTTTTTTCATGGCAGCATAGGACAACATTTGGCAAAATCATGCATGAAAGGGATTATTTATGCCTCAATGACCGCAAAACTTAATAGTTTCAATCATTGTTGTGAAAAATAGCCAATACACATTTTTTTTTGCTCGTGACGTCATTAGTCCCCCTTAGGGGACAAGTTACCCCCGGAAGGTACATTGTTAAGTATGGTATCAATTTAAAGATTTGCTAAAACCCTTTAAAGTGAAGGGTAAAATGCTATAGTTGTAATCATTCGGACATACCCACAATACCGATTTTTAAAATTTTTTACTGCAAAATTTGAAAAAAAAAATGTATTCTGGTATGAGAAAGTTGAGTTGAGTTCTCTAGTTAATTTTAGTTCCATTCCCATTGCAATATCTCTTGACGCGGATAGATGTAAAGAACTATATCTCTCTTAAACAATATGACGGCTCTTAGAAGGGCATTTGCGTCAGTCGAAGCAAAAAGTTATGTATATCTTCCGCCGTTTATTTACACAGAGAACATTATATATATTCAATTCGTTTAATTTATAATAAAAATAAAAATTATTAATCGTAAGTTATTTGGGTAGACACTGTCTACTTTGTCTCCCTCTGAAGCTTCACCACTGAACGTAAATAGAACATCTCTAGCCGACCTTTCTAGGACACTTACCCTACTTGAGGTTCGGAACCCAGAAGTTAATTGAAAAATAAACCAAACACTTATGAAAAATCAGAGGGGTCACGCCAGAGTAAAATCATATTTATCAAGGTGTCGCAATACTGAAAATTTTGGGAACCATTTCCCTATAACTTATTCTGAAAGAAAAACAATACAATTGATATAACATATCTTTCATAAATATATTTAAAATCATTAAACAGTTTTTTATAGTATTGCATGGATCTATTTTTAGTACCACATTTACACTCGTTGAATTAAAATAAAAAATATGAAAAAATAAACAAAACATTTCACTGAAATATCATAAATTAGAATAAAATATATGAAATAAAATACAAATTGAGTAAAGAGTGAAATTAAGATTTTAAAAATGTGAATTAAACATTACTTGAAGAAAACAAAACGGTTTTGCATTAGAAAGTAGAAAAAAAATTAGGAAATTTAAAAAACTCATAATTTAGAATTCAATGGCATTGGCTGTGAATTACGTAGTTTTAATACTTGAAAAGTTGAATACCAGAAGATTAGATGAAACATTTTGTCTCATACGTAATTTTTGTATTCGAAGAAAATTTTACGATTTCTATCTGCATTTAGCTATCTTTGGAACAAAAACAATGTTACTACCTTTTACGAAGTATATTAATGTCTTAATGAGAAACACTTTCTCACCACAGTTTATATATTGTGTGTTTAATTAAAAATCAATCAATCATGTGACATCCAACAAATGAAAGCTTTAAATTGAGATACTTCAAAAGTGGCCGAACTCTGAAATCTTCTGAATAAGATTACAATATCATTATGATGAACATCGCATATGAAGTGTGCAGTGCGAACTCTACTTGAATTTGAGAACTTTTCGATTGACATAGGTCTGCATTAAACAAGGAATATATTCGTTATTAGGTTTATTTTTCCAATTAGATTTTAGGAACGTGGCAACGCCCCCCCCCCTCCTCCCTCATAAGTTGTCATTTAAGTAGCTGTACTGGGCATGTGTATATTATACGTGATGTGACAAATCTCAATTTTCAAAGGTATGTATCTCAGCCTCAAGATAGCAATAGACATGATAATATTTTATGTATTATGATCACAAAACTGACAAAATTAAAACAAACAATTATTATTGATGACGAGAAAAAATACTTTTCAATATGCACTTTTTCCAATTTTCGAAATATGTACTTTCCTAATTGCATAGTGCAATGTAGAAGAGTGTATTATAATGCAAAGAAAGCGTTCTCGTGTGGTCGGAAAATCAAATTCCACTTTTCGACGGAAGAGCACGTTTCAAGCATATCTGAACTCGCATCGAACTTTTTTGGAGTGATATGTGCGTATGTTAGTGTATATGTATGTATGTTAGTGTGTGTGTGTGTGTGTGTATGTGTGTCTGTTTGTCGATGCGATATCTCACGAAGGAAGGATGTTTTAAAATATCATAAAATAATATCAGGACAATCAATGCTGTTAAATAAATAATCGCCGATCCGGTGGTCGAGCGGTCAGGGGCATGCGTTTCCGCCTGATCGCTGGATTGCCGGGTTGCGGGTTCGAATCCCGCTAACGGACATGGATGTTGTCATGTCGAGGCCAAATCAGACTTCCGCCCTTCGGGGAGCCTCTATAAAATGAAGCTGCGAATCTCCTCCCCTTCGCCATGGGATACCCTGGAAGGTCTTGCAGACGTGGTGTGTAGGCACTCCTTCACCACGGGGGAATTAGTAATGAACGATATAAATAATCATTTTACACGTGATTTTTCATTCTGAAACGAATAACATGAACTTTAGAACGCTAGCTTTAAGATATTGCACGTTTTCCAAATAAGTGTAACTAAAGAATTAAATAAAAATGAGCAGTAGTAAATATCGTCGAGCATTTAAAACTTGGCGGAAAATTTGACGACCTTAGCAACTAATTTGGCAAAACATCGTCAACATGACGCCACATTGTCGATCGGTTGATTCCCGTGACTAAATACTTGAATACTGTTTGCATTTATAAATTTAGTAAATAACTACAAAATTTAACAACGGTAATTTCTCTAGTCTACCCCAAAAGTACAACAAAATATCTCTATTAAATAACTTTCTAAGCCAATTGAAGCACTCCCGCAAATTAATTTGCCTTGGGGTAAAGGAAATGTTATTCCATAAAAGCGTCTGGAATAGCAACAGCCTCGTAATCAACACTCATATTCACACTTCACTTATTATCGGATTCATTCAAAACTAATCAGATATGCAACATTTAACTAATGAAAGCTTAAAACGGATACGCCTCGTAAGTAGTATCAAAACTTTTAAATAATATATTAACATATTATTCTGTATATCATACGAGAGATAATGAACAATTAGTTCGGATTTAAACATGAGAATGTTAAGTTACTTCTTCATCAAATGCATTATGTTTATGTTTTATCCCGCAGCTGACTAGCTATACAGGGTGTCCCAAATAGATTGAATCGCACTTTAATTCTTTACCTGTTGGAGATAAGTGGGCAATGTAATTTACAAAAATGTTGAAAGTAAGGTAGGAAATAAGACTACGTTAATGAAATAGTCTTCATTAATTTTCAAAACGTTACACTTTTTAAATTTTTATACGACCCCTTTAGACAAATTGGGTCAAACAGAAAATTTTTATTTTTAATGCAACAAGATCATTAAAAAACCCCACATATCTGTACCTTTAAAATCAACTGAATTATGATAAAGAAAAAAACCTGGCTTATGCCACTTTTTCGTATCATGTTAAAGGCTGTTTCATCAGTTAAAATAGGGATCATAAACAAATTGACGATGAAAATTGTTTAGATTAAAAATAGGTTAATATGTGTCAAATTTTTTTATCAGAAATGCATCTAAACAAATCATTACACAGACAGAGATCATATAAAGCAGTGATACTCACTACGCGGTTGGGACGCATAATTAAAATTATCATACAGTTTTATCTTTTTTGTGATATGTCACAAATTTACATTTCTAATTTAATATATAGTCCCCATTCACAGTGTTCAATTTTTATTTAAATATAATTCGTTCAAATTTAAAGATATAGATATGCGGGATGTTTTAATGAACTTGCTGCATTAAAAATGAAAATTTTCTGATTGATCAAATTTGTCTAAAGGGGTCGTATAAAATTTAAAAAGTGCAACATTTTGAAAGTTAATGGGAGGACTATTTCACTAGCGTAGTCTTATTCCCTACCTTACTTTCAACATTTTTGAAATTTACATTGGCCACTTATCTCCAGCAGGTAAAGAATTAAAGCGCATTTCAATCTTTTTGGGACACCCTGTATACCAGTTCGCGAAAAGTTTAAACCATCTGCAGCGGAATGAAAAAATGCAGTAAAGCTACGTTCGTTATTAATTCCCTCATGGTGAAGGAGCGCCTACGCACCATGTCCACAATACCCCCAGGGTATCGCTGGGGGATATTGTGGGGGAGGAAATTTTCAGCTTCACTTTTATAGAGGCTCCCCAAAGGGAGGTAGTCTGACTTGGTCTCGACCAGACGGACCAATCCAGCGACCAGACGGAAACGCATGGCCCTGGCCGCTCGACCACTGGATCGGCATAAAGCTACGTAATAATAAGTAAATGAATTTTTTATTTTTTATCAAAACATGTTTGTATGGTAATACAAGGCTGTTTCGAAAAATAATTTAACAAAGCCTGTCTACGAGAGAAACATTTTATTGGTCGCATACATTCAGCTAGCATTGACTATTCAGATCTCTGTTTATTTCCCCTGTCACTAGAACGCATCACATATCAAGCACATTGCTCAGAAACATTTAAAAATTGCGACACTTTGTAAAACATCGTTACATGTTAGATAGAGAGTTTGTCAAGATTTCTGCAAGTGCAGAACATTACACCAGCTGAAATTTATCGCAAACTTGTTAAGGTGTATGAACATAATGTTATATCACTTACACAGGTTTGGATTTGGTACAAAGTATTTGATAACGTTTCCATTGGCAGATGCTTAAACACCCACCTTACAGTCCTGACATGACACCTATCGACTTTCGTCTCCTTGCAGCTTTGAAGAGGCACCTAGTTGGAAAAAGGTATATAAAAATAGCTAAGTTCAACAAGCTGTATTATCTTGACTGCAGGGCATTGACACTTATTTCGCCAGGTCTGAGATAAATATCTCGCTGTATCGATGGAACAAGTATAAGAATACCTGGATACGTATAATAATTTTGTTGAAAAATAATGTGTGCCTATATATGTTACTGGCTACCTTTATTCTTATATAATAATAAATATATTCATACAGCAGGCCCTATTATTATTGAAACGCCTGCGTATACTTGACTTGCTACATCCAGCGTCTAGCCCTGTCGCGTTTTTCAAAAAGCTCTATCTTTCACTAGCGGGAGCATACACAGCTATAGCACATACGCTCCGCGTAAATAGCTCTAAATAAGTGCCTAAACACTCATTCGCACACTGATCCTCAATCTAGATAAGCGCTCAAAAAACTTTGTTCACAATTTGAGAGTTCATGAAACAGCAAAATAAACCTGGAATTAGAGATATGACATACTGAATGGTTATCGCTCGAGTAGTATCAGCTGAAAGGGTGGAAAAAATTGATCTGAATATGCTTTTTCTTCTTCGGTCCATGCTGTCCGACCTACCAGAAAGGTATAAGGTATCTGTTTGGACGGCAGGGAAGTGCCATCCAATTTAGACCGAAACCCAGTAGGGGAGGCATCCATAGGAACCGTACCTTCCTTGCCCTACCACCAATGTCTCGGAAGAATTTACGGATCCGATCATAATATGCTTGTGGAATTGCAGGTTGGTCGAATCAATAGAGAGTGAGATTGACGAAAACGTAGTTTCGTTTCCTATAGTTTATTTTATAAAGGTCCAGGAAGGATAAATACTAAATTTTTATTGATAGAGGGACTAGAGTATGTAAAAAATCAATTTCAATTATATGGAATGAATGCGTTTGTGCGATAGCCTAGCTTTCAATAGGGGGGTAACACGAAACGCAACACATTTGTTATATGGAACTGAATTTTTGCAGTTTATTCAGGTTTTACGCAATCGTGCGATTTCCGTGAAAATTTGACAAGCCCCCCGTTAGGAAGTCACTCTATTTGCAAGACCGAAGATGGAAGTGCGGAATAGCGAGAGGAAGTCAATATTTTTGTTTGATTAAAAAAAAAAATCTTTAAGCATTTTCAATTCATGTATGACGATATTAACACAAATTCACATAAAAGATTATAACCATTCAAATAAATCTTAAATTAATCGTAGGACAAATTTAAAATTACATTCGTTTGTAATCATGGAATAAAAATGTTTGTTGATATTTTTTGCAAATTAATTTAATTAAGAAGTTACTTACTAGAAAGAAATTGCACATCTTTATTCATGTCGCACTGGAGATAAATAAGATGTCTTAACGAGGTATTTCATGTCACAACGCAATGTGTTTAATGTTTAATGTTATAACGATCAATGAGTTATATATATATATATATATATATATATATATATATATATATATATATATATATATATATATATATATATATATATATATATATATATACATATATATATATATATATACGATATTACTGCCATGTTAATTATGAATAAGTTAATAAGTCTATAATCTCACCTTTAAGTTCAATTTTATTTTACGGCGCCACGCATGGATAACTACAAAACTAATTCGATATTAAAATAGTATCAAAGTAATTTACTGTTCGAGGTCAGATACCACTGTACTGAATTTTGTGGTTTTCTGTAGCTTAGATTTTTCGCTAAGCCGCCAACACACACCGGCATCTTCCCACATACAGACATTTTGCCTACACACACAGACATTATCCACAAACACAGAGAAAATCTAGAATATTCTAATATTTTAAACCATATTTTCTGAAAATTCCAGTTTTGTGAATAATTTAATTTTTTTAAATGCTAACTGATCTAAAAAATATAATTAAATAATTATATTATGTTGAGTTATTTGAGCAAGTTTAATTTTTTATTCGTCCCAGAATTCAGCTGTTTAAGAACGATAAACCTATAAGATTTTTCTTATTTATATTTGTTCTAATTTTTTTTTATTTGTACTGTAGTTCATTAGCTATGGCTAGGATGGCACATCAGCTCAGGATGGAAGAGCTTAGTTCTAATAAAAGTTAGATTAGTTACAAGGGACGGTCATAAAACCCTTCTTGATAAATGCTTAAAATTTTAAATGATTCTTCTGAGTTATCTAATCTTTTTCTAGTTCTTTAGAATTCTCCGTAGTCCAAATTAACAAATGAGGAGGCGCCCATTACTAATCATCGGAAGTAGCATATTCTTGTGGTTAATAAAGTATGCATTTCTTTGCGTGATTCGGGTAATTACAGATTTCGATTTCTCCCTTACATATAGAGATGTTTGCATCGTTTTAAAAACAATCAAAGCTCCATCTTTACGAAAAAGATAATGAAGGATGACATGTTATTGTGGAACCACATTGGTGCATAAACTCTTAAAATAAATTCTGAATTATGATTTAATATCGAGGTTGGAATATCACACGATATGTTGTTGTTGTTACTTATTAATCTTGGTCTAGGATATACTAGACCAAGTCCATTAAGTCGTACACCCTCAAGAAGTTCATCACCAGAACTAGCGTCCCCAAAAGATCCTGCTTATCCAGCCCTAAACAAGAAAGAAGATGATTGGGTGAGGCCAGTTTAAAACTGCATTTTCTGCACAGAGAAAAAATATAATTCCAGAAAAAGTATAATTACATGATATGTAGTGTCGTAGAACAAGGTTTGTAACAGTCATCCACCAAGCATGCAATAGTGTTCTAAGTTGATAATCAGCTTGATTCGTAGAGATTATTCCTAAATAAATATTCCTGCAAATGACATGCAAACCTTTTAATCTGAACTTTAATACTGTTCGTCGACTTTTGATTAATGACGAAACATAGTTGAAAATTTCGCTATGGAAAGTTATTCTCATTTACGGAATAGTTTCCAGATTGCTCCCAACCAATTTTTTGGACCTGTTATATTTCAATCTAAATATTGAAATAAGTATCTCAATAGCAATTCTTTGGTATGCAATCGATATACGATTCAATTCCATTTCAAGACAAACTATAACTTCCAGTAATGCCATCACAACGTATTAGCCACCAAGTGATCTAGGCTTAAGTTTGCTTACTGCTCACTGATACTGCTGAATATATTGAGGATATTTTCAACACTATCTTTAGTTGTACATGGAGGTGAAACAATGTATCGTATAGAAAAAGGTAATTAGACTGGAATATTTTTCAAGGTCGAGTTATTGCTAACAGCTAAAACCTTCTTATATGTTTTCCGTACCAGAAAAATTATTTATTAGGTATTGTAATTTAAATTACCACTAATAATACTGATAAGATGATAATACGATATTATTAATTTTCAACAATATTCACCCTTGCTTGACGCTTGTTTGAAAGCTCAAGTCGTAGATTAAAAAATATTTCAAAAATAGAAACATCAATTTGAAGGTAAGAGGCAGCTCTTTTACCACTCTTCCAAATTCAATATCTACATTATTTTTTTCTGTCCACCCCGGAGTAATATTACACCGAGTATTGCGTATTGTAGCAATGAGACCAAAGAAAACTGATTCTAACAATGTAGCACGCGTGACTTCGAGAAAGAGAAACAAAGGGAAGGGGAATTAAGACGTCAGACTTGCCGGGAGGCCCCTACTGTGTGTTGTTGTTGTTGAGACCCAGACCGTCCGACCTACCAGAAAGGTGTAAGGTAACAGTTTAGACAGCCGGGAAGTGCCACCCAATTTAGATCGGAACCCAGTGGGGGAGGCATCCACAGGGACCTTCCCCTCCTTCCCCTACCACCAACCTCTCGGAAGGACTTACGGACCCACATGTTTAACGTGATCGTACTCCGCTTGAACACTGCGGCAGTTATGGCAGTGGCTGGAATCGAACCCGGGCCTACCGAGTGCAACTCCAGCGCGCTAACCAATGGGCTACCGCGCCCACCCCTACTGTGTGTGCATATTCTAAAGCACAACAATTTATATCGTTGTCAAACATATAAATTGTCTAACATATAAATTGTATATGTCTTTACAGACCTCCCCCCCTCCTCCCCAGAAGCCCTTCGGAGACCTAAAGGACTGAAACTTTGCACACGTATAGTACAGAACACAGAAAAGAACCTAACGGCGCCGGGTTCTTTTTCCCTCTGGAGGCGATGCAAATTAAATGGTGGGATTTGAAAAGTTTTACCAAGTCTTCTAGAAGTGATCTCGGTGATCTAGACTGTTGAACGGAACAGAAGATAAAAGTTTGTGAACAGATAGAAGTTTGTGAGCAGTATATAATAAGATAAAAGTCTGTAAGCATTATATATTAAGATAAAAAATCTGTGATCATTATATATTACTCGACAACACAAAGTCATTAAAACGATTTATGCTGTCTAATAATATATGATGCTTATTTTGAAGATTGTTAGTTTCCCTGTATTTGACAATTTTAAATGCAAAGTTTCAAATATAGTGCAATAATATTTTAGAAATAAAATTATACATATTTATTTTTTCTAATCTTGCATACTGGATTTGATTGTAACGATAGAGAAATCAATAAACATCCAGAAATCCGTCATCAATCTGAATATTTACCTAATTATTACTAATCATAAGCGTTTCGATTTTCTTCTTGTGCTAAACAGTATTTGCATTCCAAGTCTTCCTGTGTCGTTTCCATTTAAACCGCTAGTAAATAAATCAATTATAGCGTAACTAGGCCAAACTCAATGCGATTCATGTGTACTCCCGGAAATTCAATAAATTCTCTAAGCCTATTATAGTGTTCTAAAGTGTCACACAAACATATTATTTGGATAACGAACAGAATTTAAGTCCCTCAAATGAATGGACACCAGATTATAAGAATTCGAGTTTCGAATGCAAATAAATTAACAGAATACTATTTTACATGAAAGGAATCCAGTTGCCGAAACTTGTACATTTCATAGCTGATAATAGTGGCTTATAAATTAAATCAAAATTTAAAATGTGTGATAAAAAAACGCTCACAAAATTATGTTGAAATAACAAAAATAATATATAAAACCTTCGTATAAATATAGCTTACAATAAAACTCAAGATTCAACCGGTTTTCAAAACAAAAAATATTGTTAATCTTCAGAAAAGCAAGAAGCGCAGCAGAACTCACTTAAACAAATTCGGCATATGCAATGGAATGACACACTTGGCTGCAGGTAGGAGAAAAAAGTCGCAATCACACACCACTAGGAGAAGTTAAAGAGGTGAAATTAAAGAGTTAGGAACTCGAAAGGCAGGATGCAAAGAATGAACGGTAAAAAACTAGGAGGTAAAAAAGAATGGCAGCAAATAAAGAATAAACAGAAATAAATTTGATGCGATAAGGGAATGGGTAGTAAAGCGAATGGAAACGACTGTGCAGTGCGTAAATCTACTAAAATAGTAACAGACGAATATGAGATGTTTATTCTAAACAAGTATGAATTTCGGAATTACAATATGATAGTCACATTTCACTCAGAAAATCAAATTATTAAAAAACGTTGTAGATGTAGTTTATGAAACTCAGTAAAATACAAAGAAACCATACCGAGTGAAATAGAAAAACTCAATAAAAATTCCAAAGTTAAGAGAGTGCCACATAAGAAGACGAAAACGAAAATTGCGCAACGTGATTAGAAGAAATATATTATTAAAAATTTGTGTTATTAAATATAGTATGTTTTGTGAGATTCTACAGCAAATTTTATGAAGCTTCAGAGGTCGAAGGTTTATGACAGGGGAAGGATTGTCAGTGAGCTTAATAAGCTTTAGCCTCGATAAGCTGTAGGACAACAACATTTGGGGGCAGGGGGCTAAAATTTCACGAAAAGTAATAGAAAATAAGGTAAAGAATAATACTTTTACTAAAGTTTTATTTATTTTCATTTAATATTTGGGAAATAGCAAAAACTTATGTTGAATAAATTATTGTCTGTTTCTTCAACATTCAACCGCATCTTTGATTCGGTGGTCCCAATAAATGTCTCCAAGTTATTTAATCGTATTTATAAATATCTGTTTGTTAACTTCAAACTCCAATTTAATGTTGAATTGCGCATATGCGCCTTACTTCGAACAAATCTAACTTGACAACATGGGGATAGATATAGGAACAACTGAGAACACATGTTAAGTATTATTGTCCAATAATCGCACACTATTAATAATAATTAAAGCTAAACTTATGCTGCAGAAAACCAATGACTTCAGTTCAAATCAATCGATTCGGTCAAAGAATTAAAATCCCACGAAATTAAAAACTCTAACAGCATTTTTTACTTTCCCTGCAATACATGGTAATGTATAGGGAAAGTATTGGAATCGTACCGAAAATCACAACTCGAGTTTTCGACGGATCTACACGTTTCGAAACCTCTAGAATACGAAAAAACCATTTTTAGCGTGACGTCTGTGTGTGTGTCTGTGTGTCTGTCTGTCTATGTGTCTGTCTGTCTGTCTGTGCAGATTTTGTATCCACTCTAACTAAAAAACTAATTGACCGAATTTCATAAAATTTGGTAAGTCATTTGTGGACGAATCTGGTGCTGATTAGTTTTGGGTACGATTTGGGATAAAAGAACACGACTTTTTTATGAAATGACCCGCAGAAGCTTGTATCCACTCTAGTTGAAAAACTAATGGACCGAATTTCACAAAATTCGGTAGATACGTCGCATGTGGGATACTCTGGTGCTGATTAGATTTTGGTACGCTTCGGAAAAATATAACCAGCCTTTTTTGCAAAATGACCAGCAAAAATCGTCCAAATCTAAAGTAAAAACTACGTATGCCTAATATATCCGTTAAATGCTTGTTTTATACGTATTTTTTAATGAAGAAAAGAATAAGACTAACCCCATTGCAATAGGTCTAGTCGTTCTAGAGATACTTTAGTTTTTGCGTATTTTCTCAACGCCACCTTTGTAAATAAGTCCAGTTACCAAACGAAAACGAAAATTTAATTAAAAATGAATTAAATTTAATTAAAATAAAGTGAACGTGGTTATAAGTCTGCAGGGAAAATCATGTGCTCCCCACATCAAGTTTTTTTTTCTGGCAAAAAAAAGAGTATTACTAACTGATATTTAAAAGTTATTCTTTCACTACGATAGTCTTCTATTACGTATATGTACCCCTTATGAAGGCAAAATCCCATGAAAGCACTGCACCTACTTGGTTGTTATAGTAAGCAAAGTGGGCAGTTGCACTTTAAAATCTCAAGCGCAGAAATCCCTAAATCCGCCGATAATTCGAGTACTTCCCTGTCGAAAACTTGATTGGCGCTCGAGTGGTTTTGTAACTCCCAGAGTTTGAAATAAATGCATCATAAAAATGTAAATCCCGTTTTTAAAAGGATAGGGAAAAATTAAGTACCATACGCAAGTACGTACAAAGTTAAAAACCACATAAAGTACAATTATTTTCAGACAGGTTGGACACACATGCCAGTGCTGGGCCAACGGCCGTACCGTGCTGAAAACACCGGTTCTCGTTAGATCACCGAAGTCAAGCAGCATCGGGCGCGGTTAGTACTTGGTGGGTGACCACCTCGGAACACCGCGTGCTGTTGGCCATCTCGGGTGCGGTATCCCCGTGGTTTGCGCGCTAGATTTGCACGCTACCACAAATGCCGCCGTGTTCATGCGGAGTACGATCACGTTAAACATGTGGGTCCGTAAGTCCTTCCGAGAGGTTGGTGGTAGGGGAAGGAGGGTACGGTCCCTGTGGATGCCTCCCCCACTGGGTTCCGGTCTAAATTGGGTGGCACTTCCCGGCCGTCCATACAGTTACCTTACACCTTTCTGGTAGGTCGGACGGTCTGGGTCTCAACAACAACAACACATGTCAGTGCCCTCCCGGCCGTCCAATTAGTTGGCCATGTCCTCTGGATGAGTCGGAAGATCTGGGTCTTCAACACCCGGCCGTCCAAACAGTTACCTTACACCTTTCTGGTAGGTCGGGCGGTCTGGGTCTCAACACATGTCAGTGCCAATGCGGATAAGCTTGAAGTCTAAAACAGACAATAGGTACAGGTACAAGAATATACGGGAATATTATAAATTTAAGAAGATGAATTCATAGCTTATCTATTGGAAAACATCAAACATTTATGGCGAATTTATTATCATACACTCCAGATGAGTATACACACCCTTGCTTTCCTTAAATTTTTTTCACAATCCGTCATTTTGACTTTAAACATCTCAGTTAATTTATATTGACGAAAGGGTTACTCCTGAAAATAGTTTTCTTCATTTTATAGAAAATCGAATCTTTTGAATTGTGGCACGTTAAGAGAAAAACAATAAATCTAGAATCTATAAATACTGATTTCCCTATGTTCTAATGCTGGTTTTCTTGTATTCCCAACTCTCAATATCATTATAAAAATTTTCAAAATCTATGTTTACTTCGCAGAATAAAAAATAAAAGTCGAAATGGAAAAAAATAAAAATGAAAATGTCTGTTTTACTTCCTTTAGAAGCAAAAGTATGTCAACTTTTGAGGGTTTTCTTTTCACTATCGACTTGGCTGAATTTTCATGTTTACCTTAAGGATTTGAAAGTTTATTTTTGACATCGTTCGCATAAATCTGTGCACCGTTATGCATAACGCACAATCCTCTGTTTTACATAGATTTTCTTAAGGTTATACTGTGGAAAATATAATATATTTTTGATAAAAACATGCTTGAGAAATTTAAGATGCTTGAGAAACTGGGATACTAGATACAATTTGTACAAACCGCGAAACAATGGAAGTGTTTGAAATATTCAACACGTATAAATCAGATGTAGTCATGATGATAAAGAAGAAAAATAATTTTCCCCATACATTACCTAATATACATAATATAATGTATGGGGGGAGTAGCGGGAAGGCATACGTGAACTCTAATCATAGCAATTTAGGTGATGTGTATGTGTGTGAGTATGTGTGTGTGTGTGTGTGTGTGTAAGTATGTGTATGTATGTGTGAGAGAGAGAGAGAGTACATGTGTATGTGTGTGTGTGAGAGAGAGAGAGTATGTGTGTATGTATGTATGTGTGTGAGTATGTGTATGTGAGTGTGTGTGTGTAAGTATGTGTGTATGTGTGTGAAAGAGTATGTGAGTATGTGTGTGTGAGAGAGAGAGTGGGAGCATGAGTGTGAGAGAGCGTATGTTAGTGAGAGAGGGAGAGTATGTATGTGTGTAAGAGGGAGAGTATGTGTGTGTGAGAGAGAGAGAGAATTTGTGTGTGAGAGAGAGAGAGTTTGTGTGTGTGTGTGAGAGAGAGAGAGAGAGAGTATGTGTGTGTGAGTCTGTGGAGACAATATCTCACGAACAAATAGATAGTTCCAAATGAAATTTTGTATAAAAATTACAATCAGTAAATACTGAAAGAATCCAACTCAATTCAAACGTACTTATTTTAAACGTATGTTCAGAATATCCGCAAATATTCGAGGGAAATTTTGAAAAATCATCAATCAAGCATATTCTTATTAGTAGGAATCGACAATAAAACTGTTACAGAAGACATGTATTTCTTGTTATATTTTTATCGCCGATTTCAGGGACGTTAAACAAAACACACTTATGTGTGCAGGAATCTGATGTACAGAAGAATTTAATGTATGCAAAAGTTCCTGTTATATATGCATTTAATTATGCATATTAATTTATATATATATATATATATATATATATATATATATATATATATATATATATATATATATATATATATATATATATATATATATATATATATATATATATATATTTATTTATCAAGAAATCGTGATTGTTAGTAAAAAATATCTAGCTCTCTAAAGTGTCCGAAATAATTTCATATTTTAAACCTTATGCAGATATTCGCCAAATATTTTCTTCCGTTTAGAAGTATTACATGCAAGCGTTCCGAGTAAATTAAAACTCTCAATAATAAATCATAATATTTGTCATCCACATTTTAGCAAAATTAATTTATATTTACCACAGGTGATTTATCATTAGTATTATTTTTTTTTTTGCAAAAACTTTGAGCTTTATTAATTTTAGACCTGAGAAGTAATTATTACACTAATTTAGCCTTAGAAACTCGTTAATCATTTCTTATCTCTACAGCTCTTGAGAATATGCATAAATGAAGTGAGAAAACATTTCCTTTGAGCGAGATCGATGGTATAATTAATTTACTTGGAAGTATCAATTTAACTTCCATTTATTTCTATTTAAATATTTAATATTCCTAATTCGGGTTATCTGATCTTCTTGCATTCGGCGTGGTTCGTTTATACAGCTACCAGGAAAATTTGAAGTTATCCGGGGTGTATGGAGATTGTTAAACTAGAAACATTTCTCAATCATCAGTTTTTTTTACTTTTTGTCTTGAGAATATTATTCAAATTGTATAGAAAAACAATTATTTTTCATTCAGTCTACTAAGTATACACATATATTCTACTTTAGTTTTTTTACGTAATGCTCTTCAGCTAAAATAATTTTATAATTGCACGTAATGCTGGGTATTGCTGCTTAGATACTAAAATACCCAATATTTAATAATTCATTGGGTGAACCAAAAAATTCAACGCTATTAGTCGAGCGGTATCTCTCAAATACATGGTCGTTTAAATGCTATATCTCCATTTATTTCCTTTATATTTTAACAATTTAACAATTTATATGTGTGTATATATATATATATATATATATATATATATATATATATATATATATATATATATATATATATATATATATATATATATATATATATATATATATATATATATATATATATATATATATATATATATATATATATATATATATATATATATAAATAGCAAATAAAAGTATTAAGGAAAAAATGGGAATCAAGCCAACGGGAAAGCATAAATGGCCGAGGGGTATTGTGACCCCTCGTTCCCGGTTATAGCATGCTATTACACCTAGGTAACACTCCCGGAACCAAATACTTTGCCGAAACTTGACCTCCGAAATAGTGTCGAGCACAAGACACTGACCGTGGAAGTGAGTACAAGACTCAAGAATCGAAGAGAAGTCCGAAGTACAAAGCCGAAGTAAAACACATAATGAAAAAGGCCAAGAGTCGTTAACTAAGGAGAGTGCAATCCATATATAGCATTATACTGCCACTAGGGTGCGCTATCAGCAAGTTCCGTGCAAGTGAATCTCACAGTTACCATTTCCAAAATCGATAACATCATAGGTGTGTACAAGTTATATCCTTAAAATAAGCGTTTTTTACATCGTTGTATACAGTATTATAATAATGTCTAATGAAATTTGCGGGATAATGTTTCCTGGTCGCCTCTCGCATTATTCTTCTGTCATTTTCAGTTCGATCTTTTTTGAAAGTATATGGACCTGGAAAGCAGGCAAATAAAGAATATTTCGTTACGACATTCAGAAACAAAACTTATGATCAAATACCTCTTAAAACATTCTTGAAAGACATGTCTCACCTTATGCCCATACCTAACATCGAAATTAAATTGGCTTACAGATTTGTTAAGACGAATGGTCGAAAAATTTTCAACTACAATCAAATTGGGCAAAATATAGAAAAGTACAAATCCAGTGAATGTGATTGCGAAAACAGCGTGTTTACCGATCGTCATCATGGACACATCATAACAGGGGACTTGAATTTCATCCAAGATACCAACCTGAAGTCTATTTTGCAACTTGGAACAAAATTCCGTATTCAAGAATTTGCAAATGTAGTGAATAATTTCAAGAAGGATTTTAATGACTTTATATATAGGATGGCCGTGAAATATAGTGTACCATTGGACGCATTTGAAGAATGGAAATTTAATATTGCGGGGTTATTCAATTTTCATTATCATGGCTTACGTATTGATAAAAATCAACGTACTGACAAAAATCAAGGCAAGATCAAGGAAGACATTTTGAATAAATATTGCAACGATTATGTAATAACTTATACCGTCAAAGTAGTTTCTAATTATACACTTACGTGCATCAAATATTACGTGAAAGTTCTTTATAATCATTATCAAGATGAACTTATGTATACACAATTACACCTTACAGGCCGTACTATAGAAAATAAAATCAAGGCCTTATATAAACGGATTGATTATGATTTAAACCAAGTTAAATTTCCTTACCTCATCCTGATTCCGAAGCTTCATAAAACCCCTGTAAAATTCCTTCCCGTAACTGTCGGTTTCAAGACTTATCTGACTATAGCTAATTCTAAACTATTAATTAGCTCTGCTGAAACATGTTATGACAAAAATCAAGCATATATGTTCCATTATCGTAAATAATAGTTATGAAGTACTCAACAAACTCAAATTCTTCCCTGATCGTATGAATTTCCGAAGTTACGATTTTAAAGATCTTTTTAATAATATTGACCTTGATGATCTTCTTATTATTTTATTGGAGATTTATGAGATTTATGAATTACATGAATATATTATATTAAGTAAATATAAAGCCATGATCAGAATTGTTCTGTTCGAAAATATACTATTTAACGGGCCCAACTATTATCAGCAAGTCAAAGGCATTCCAATGGGAGGAGGATGTTTTTCACTCCTTGCTGACATCTACCTGAATAAATACAAGGAAGGCACTCACATATTAAATGAAATACCATACTTTCGTTTCGTGGATGACATTCTTGTGGGCCAATACAAACAAATGCCTGAATTTGACTTCAGTTTCTACCCTGATAACTTGGATCTCATAGAAACACACATGGAAAATAAAAATCAAGTTGATTTCCTGGATATTAGTATCCTTTACGATAAAAACAATTGTTTATATACCATTTTATACGACAAGAGAAATATTTTCAAGACCAGCATCAATCACGTTATCGATTGGAAATCAAATTTGAATAAAAATATATTACGAAATATTATAGTCAATCATCTGATACGCAATCAAAGAATCCATACTTTCAAAAAAGATCGAACTGAAAATGACAGAAGAATAATGCGAGAGGCGATCAAGAAACATTATCCCGCGAATTTCCTTTGACATTATTATAATACTGTATACAACGATGTAAAAAACGCTTATTTTAAGGATATAACTTGTACACACATATGATGTTATCGATTTTGGAAATGGTAACTGTGAGATTCACTTACACGGAACTTGCTGATAGCGCACCCTAGTGGCAGTATAATGCTATATATGGATTGCACTCTCCTTAGTTAACGACTCTTGGCCTTTTTCATTATGTGTTTTACTTCGGCTTTGTACTTCGGACTTCTCTTCGATTCTTGAGTTTTGTACTCACTTCCACGGTCAGTGTCTTGTGCTCGACACCATTTCGGAGGTCAAGTTCCGGCAAAGTATTTGGTTCCGGGAGTGTTACCTAGGTGTAATAGCATGCTATAACCGGGAACGAGGGGTCACAATACCCCTCGGCCATTTATGCTTTCCCGTTGGCTTGATTCCCATTTTTTCCTTAATACTTTTATTTGCTATATACTGCTTTACGTACTTGTGCAGCATTGCGCCATCTACGTTAAGCCTTTTTTCATACTTTTGTATGCTTACGTTTTCTTCATCTGATTACTTTTGTATTATATATATATATATATATATATATATATATATATATATATATACTAGGCTCTACCTCTCTTATACGTGAACATTTCGTCGCCATTTTTTATCAATTTTATTGAAAATATCATTCCAATTTGCAAATATAAGTTTTACAGATAATAAAAATGCTGAAAATATAAAATTCACATTAAAATCATATATTATAGTCAATTAAATTTCATTATGTATGACATTAAAAATACAACTTTATCAGTTTTTATAATACAACTTTATCAGTGTTTTACAAACAAGTTTTACACGTTTCAATAAAGCTTATTATTTCATCAGTAATTAATTCGCTATACAATGTTTTCATATAATTCAGCGCATAAATATTTTTGGCTTTATTGTGGTTGCCAACTCATGACCGCTATATTTAAAATGCTGTAACATCAGCTACCTTCTTACATTTCGTGTAAAATTGTTTGTGCTTCAATTAACTATTTTCAATGTCTTCATCCGTATCATCCACATATACACTTTATATTTATTCATGTAAAACATCACATAATATGTTATGGACTATATCAAAGTCTACCGCGTTTATTAAATCTAAATATCGTTTGAGATTCAAGGTGATAATTGCAACACAATAACTACGACTTCAACTACTGATTAAAAAATCTGATGTGGGCAACACATGACTTTCCATATAATGTAAAGAATTTACTACTTTTACAGTAAAAAAAAAAATTGATGTGGGCAGCACATGACTTTCCCTGCAGACTTATATTCACGTTCTCTTTATTTAATTAAATTTATTTCACTTTTAATTCAATTTTCGTTCTCATTCGGTAACCGGACTTATTTTCAAAGGTGCCGTAGAAAAATACGAAAAACTAAAATATCTCGTGAACCGCTAGTCCTAGTGTAATGGGGTTGGTCTTATTATTTCTGTCGTTAAAAATTACGTATTAAAAATCATTTAATGGATATATTTGAGTATACCTAGTTTTTTAGTTTAGATTTTGACGATTTTTGCGGGCCATTTTGCAAAAAAAGGCAGGTTATTTTTTTTCGAATCGTACCAAAATCTAATCAGCACCAGTGTAACCCACAAGTGACTCATCTACCAAATTTTGTGAAATTCGGCCCATTAGTTTTTCAGTGAGAGTGGATACAAGCTTTTGCGGACCATTTCGCAAAAACAAGGCGGGTTCTTTTATCCCGAATCGTACCCAAAACTAATCAGCACCAGATTCGCCCACTAAGTGACTTACCTACTAAATTTTATGAAATTCGGTCAATTACTTTTTTGTTAGAGTGGATACAAAATCTGCACAGACAGACACACAGACAGACACACAGACAGATACACAGACACACACACAGGCGTCACGCTAAAAATCGTTTTTTCGTATTCAAGAGGTCTCGAAACGTGTAGATCCGTCGAAAACTCGAGTTGCGATTTTCAGCATGATTCCAATACTTTCCCTATACATTACCATGTATTGCAGTGAAAGTAATAGGTTTTTCTTATAGTAGATACTAATATTCTTTCCAGGATATTGAATTTTCGACAATTGGTCGCCATTTTCATTGATTTATCGTCATTATCGTTTGGCGAGATTTTCGTTAATTTGGCAACATTTCAAAAAGTCGCCAAGTTGGCGACATTACGCCAAATTCGTCGCCAAAATCTCGCCAAGCGTTATGAACGAAGAAATAAGTTATTCTTACAGTAGATAAATGACTATTGGCGTTCAAATACAAAAGTATTACTCAAAGTATCTTTTTTCATGAATGGAACGAACTAGATCCACGAGAATAATGTCACCCAATTTATCGCATGGTATTACATATGAAAAGTGAACATGTTTCTCAATAGGAAATATTTTTTTTATTTTATATGACTTTTTGATAATTTTCTTTGAAAAATGTGCAATATCTCGAGAAAGGTTAATATTAGCGTTCTAAAATTTATGCCAATCATTTTCTGATGAAAAATTACATAAGAAATGTCCATTTGCGTAACTTTATTAGTAGTTTTGATTTTTTGACGATTTTTTCAAAATTTCATTCGAAAATTTAGGGGGTTCTGAACATTCGATTGCGTATAAAAACATTAGTCTTCTAGTGTTTATGGATTGTGATTTTTGTACCAAATTTGGTTCGAATAGGTCCATTCGTTCGTTAGTTATCGTCTCCACAGACTCACTGACACACACACACACACACATACTTTCACACACACACAAACACACACACACAGAGACATCACTTCAAAAATGCTTGATACGTGATCAGGGATGCTTAAAACGTGCTCTCCCGTCGAAAACTCGAATTCGAATTTTCGACCCCGTCACAATACTTTCCTTATACATTATGTATATAAGGAAAGTAAAAATGTAACAGCCGAAAACAGCAACCCATTCGGACGTGTTTATCTTAGCGATAGATACAGCAGAACACAAATTACTCTACAAGTGGATCATATTTAGTAGCAAAAATTATTTGAGTGACATTCCTGTGTAGCAGATGATCCTTTAAGCAGATACAATAAACCTCAATGTCATCTTCTTTCGTGGTCAAAAGAATTTCAAAATTTTCGGGTGCAGCTATGTATGTATCAGATACTAGCGCTCCCAACCAGGTGCTTAATATAATCATTCTGGTTATTTTCTCTAATAAACAGAATTCTAAGTACACTGCAAAATTGAATAGTGTACCACAAGGACAGGAAATTGGCATAAAAAATAATCAGTATTTAAGTAAGGCTCCACAATAGGCTTGCTGAATAGGATTTCAAGGCCTGAAATACCTGCAATAAAACAAATAAAGGTTCCACAGATAGACAAAATCATTAAAAATTGTTAGAATAAATAAATTCATTTTACACATATTACAAGAAAGATTTACAAAATATAATTGTATAGATTTTAGGTTCTCAACGGGAGAATTACCACCCCCACGGGGGAGGAGGGGGCAATATCATTTCAAAGGGGTTGCAGGGAGAGGGATTTCATTTTCTGAATATTACAACATTATCACCTTTATTACATTAAATTACCTTTTTTATATTTTAAATAAATTATTTTTTAAATATTTTATAATTTATGTTTTAAATTTTTTACATTTCATATTTTAAATAATTTATTTTTTTTAATTCCATCTGAATTCAATCGAATTCAAAATTCACTGACGTCGACCCAAGATAGTTTTCATGAATTTATAATTTAACTTGAAAACTTTCTGCCTAATACAATGTCACTGGATTTCTTTAACTCACAGTACAGCTGAGTGCATATATTTTGCAGTATAAGACAAAGCCTTGGAATTTTCACTAATAGAAAAAACGTTATATTAGAATTCTTCAAAAAGTTTTTGCGGGCTTCACATTCACAGTCAATATTCGAAAAATTTTACCTCGGATTTCGGAATTGCAAATGGGGCTTACTCGCAACAACAATTTCTTATTTTGGAAGTAAATTCCCATTGGGCCCCAAAAAACGTATTTGCATGTGTTTGAATTTCGTACAAGTAAAATATATTCGAACAAATTCTATATTGTCCAAAATTAGAGGCATGTGCAGAGAATTATTTTTAAATCGAGTTATGGATGGGGTTTTTTGGGATATCGGAATGACAAACACATTAATATGGACAGCACCTGTCTATTTTATGAGCAATACAATAGATTTAATTTTGAACAACCTAAAACTTTTGAAAAACATTAACAAAGTTGCGTTATTCCAAGTAAATTTATATATCATAAATGGAAATTTGTTTGTTTCGGTGGATCAACTATGCAATTTTATTACAAAGAGGTTTGGTGAATGTCGTTGACCGCTACGGAGAGGGGGAGGGCCTTCAGGTCCCCTTGAACACAACGGTCTGTAAACTTTTTCAATAAAAAAAGTTTTTTTATCAAATGGCCAGTCACTTGACTTCCATCATTCGCCTATACATCGGCCAGAAACGTAAACCATTTAGCCATCCTGGGACGTTGGCCCAGGCGCTTTAGAAGAGGGCGGAACGCAGTGCGCCCAACAACACAACATTCATGCCTTACGTGGGACTCGAACTCATAACGCACCGACCTGAACAATCGTTTGGAAACGCTCCCCTTGACCGTTTGACCACCGCATCGGCAAAGGGAAGAATGGTTCGGGACCAAGTTGTAATCGAACTGAAGGCCCCTTGCTCCGTAGCCCAGCGTGCTATTCGTTCGGACACGATTAGTTTGCGATAGAAAAAGTGGAATTATTATTATTTTATACTTTTTGTGAGACAGAGTGAATCCTGCTTTTTATTAAAAAAATAATCTCCAGAGTTATCTTGTAGTTGATTGAACTTCTGAAAGAAGCAATACTTCCGTACGCCAAATACGAGTTATCTGGTGTCCCCTCTTCTACCTGTTCCTTATAGTTGAGTATTATTTCACTGCATGCTGGCTTACAGATAGCGTTGACGTTTTTTCATATACCCTATATATTGTAAATATATTGCTTTATATGCGTATATATTATAGATACCTCGTTTTATATACTTTATATATTGTATATACCTATATACCTTGTTTTGTGCTACTAAAAACTGCTAGTTTTAAACGTAAATTTTTTTTTGTAAATAAATTCATTTTATATTTAGTCTGTTTCGTTTCCCACCACCATCAAATATTTTAATGGACGTGCAAAGACGTCCAATAGATATAGTTAGTACGTATGTCCGTAGATATGTTAGTACGTATGAGATTGGACATTTCAAGAATGATCGACATTTTCAAAACAGCATCAAAGATATATTTCTTTAGACCAGAATCTATTTTAATAGACATTCAATGTTTAAAAATAGACGTACACGGACGCCCAGCAGGTATAATTATCACGTATGTCGTACAAGAATGGTCGAACTTTTCAAAATAGCATCAGCGGTCCATTTTTTTAGACAAGAAACTATTTACAATGGAAATTCAAGGTTTGAAAATGGAAGCCAATTCTAAATTTGTTTCCTCGACAGAGATTTAACAAATTTACTGTCTTCTAGTTTGGGGGGAAAGTATGTTTTTCTCATAGCGCCCCTGAATTCGCAAGTAGAAATACTGTGGACCAATGTGTTGTCTGCTTTATTGCAAAAGAATTTTATAATCTTGGCAAGTAATCTACTTAGGTATTCCTTAAATACTCTATGATCCATCAAAACTTAATTTATGAAGAAATTCCAAAAAACATGTCCTTCTGAGACTTTGGAATATGCTGTGTAGTTTCCTTTTACTACTCGCTCCATCTCAAATTTCCTGCCATTGCTTCTTGCTCCCCAGTGCTCATTTATTCTTTAACTAGATTTAGTTTAAAGGTGTACTCAACTTCATGCAGGTTTGTTGCCTCCTTAGCTAATTTGTCTGCTGCCTCGTTGACCCCAGCTTCTATTTGTGTTTTAACCCAATGCAATCCTATTTCCCCAGTATAAGTCATAATGTTTATCTTTAATTTATGCACTATTTCATTTCTTATTTCGAAAGAGTTAAGTGGAGCTAAGACAGATTGGGAATCAGTACAGATGAGGAATTTTTGAAATTCCTCGTCGTTAATAAATCCCACCATTCTATATATAGCGTAAAGCTCTGCATTATGCACTGCTGTAGTCTCATTTTTCCTCAAATTGTCTCCTTTTATTTCGTCATTAGAGTACATTATACAAGCACAACTCACTATCATATTGATTTTTGAAACCATCGGCGCAGATCGTATTTCCTTATGTATTTGGTAGCTTCGTATCCCATTTTAGTATATTTTCTCCCCATACAGGTTTCATATTACTCATGTCCCATTTCCTGTGCTTGCATCACTTCTTCAATGATGATCTCTTTTCAATGCATTATCCTATACAGTAAAACTTCATTGTTTAACGTGATATTCAGTGGGATGCAACATGCTAAAACTTGTATAGCAGTATCAGATGCCGTACGATAGCATTTAATTAGTGAAAGTAATGTTATTCTCTGCGTCTGGATCAACTTGCAGTTGATTTGTCTTATATTTCTATACCAGAATTTTACACCATAATTTACGAATTTTTATGTTACTTTTAGATAAACCTCTTTCATGATTTGTAGCTTCAGTCCCCAAGTAGCTTTCGAGAATCTGGCTAGCTTTTGATGGAAATTCACTAATTTGTTCTTCACATCATTTAAGCACTATAGTCAATGGTCTATCATCAGACCTAAGCATTTCAACTCCTTGGTTATAAAATATAAGTGACGGCTTGTTGTGTGACTCAGGATAAGTGCCTCTTCACTGGAAGTTATCGGCTGAATGGATCATTATTATTATTATTATTTAGCGAATTTTTCAGACTAATTAAGCTATTTTTAGATACTATTTGACATTACCTTTTAGATATTTCCCAATAGAGTAAGGTATTTTGATGATGTTCAATGTCCGGGAGACGGAGATTCCCGCCGTTGAATTAGCTTCACCTATTCCTGAAGTAAATAGCCGCCACTGTAAGAAACCTTTTTATTGTACATATTTATATCTTTCAAGCAGGTAATCAGTTTCCTGTAAGAAAACATGGTGTACTTTGTCTTTTCAGCACTAAATTGGAAACTGAGTTCGCCTAATCTTGTAGTTTCATTATAACCATAATGCTCATATTTCCAAAACGGTAAGATGCAATTGCATTCTGGTTATAAAAATATCCGTATTATCATATTCGTATTATATCATATAATTCAAAATCAAATGACATCAATAGTGCGACGCTGACGAGTTTATTTGGAGTTACACAAAATTTTTTATCTCTAATGGACAGCATTTATATATATATAAAAATTTTTCGCCGTATCAACAAAAAAATAACTTTTTTAAAGTACATTTACCCTCGAATTAATGGGCACCATTGATTAGGTGTTATCACAAATGTTTTTTTAGATATTAATCTTTTTTTTAAACTTTTATAACTGCAGCGTAAGATCCCGCATGAGACTCAAACAATGTTATTAAGATGTGGTACTTACATTCATCTGTAAGGGAATGGCAGAGATAAACATGTAACGTTAATCGTAAAGCTGTATAAAGCAAATCGATTTTCCACTCGATTCGCTTTGGAAATCAAGGTGCTTATACAAGCTCAGACCTAAGGTGCATATACAAGATAAATTCTATATTGATACCGTACTTGCTAATCTGCGTATGTCATTTCGGGTGTGACAAGAATTGTATGCACACGTGACAAGTCAAAACTTTTAGTTCCGCGTTGCCACGCCACTTAATTCATGTTGTGGATCTCAACTATCAGTAAGTGTGATGACATCGGGGAATTAAATCTTGAATTCGTGATTTTACTTAGACAATTTAACGGAGACGATTTTACGGAAGAATAATTTTTCTATATATTTATCGAATTAAAAATTAAAAAGATACAAATTTTAAAATTGTAGCATTCTATTTACATTTCATTTTTATCTATGTTTGCCTAAATATAAACTTAATTCATTGGAAAATGAAATTTAATATGTGCCACTGAAATAATTCTCAGTAAAGAAATATCTGAATTTTTAGGTTCCAAACGATCGTCTCTTAAACTTCATTTCGAATATTGTGTAAGTCAATTTGTATAGTAATCAGTAATGCGGGCAGCACATGACGGTCTTTACGTAATGCAGTGGCGTTATTTCCTTCATAGTGAGAATAATAATGTGCAAGAACCCCAGAACAATGATTGTGGTGCTTATGGCAATTTTTGTATATAAACAGAGCGATTTATTCATACTTGCTTAACAAATCGCCATTAAAATGAATTAACTGTTAATGATAATCCCGTGAAAATTAATTATTGGGGAATATTTAGCGTCAAAATGCAAATCTTATTCAAAAAGCACCTTCTTTTGTGAGTGAGATGAACTAGATCCCCAAGCCCCGAGTATGATGTTAACAGATTTGTTGCAAAATATTTAATATTGCATGTGTAGAGGGAACCTATTATATATATATATATATATATATATATATATATATTACAAAAGAAAGATCTAGGAAATGTACACGGAAGATTATGAAACACAAGGAACAACTGAAACAAATAAACAAATAAAGGAGTGCAAACGGGGTATCAGTAATGTCTATATTTTATAGGATATATATATATATATATATATATATATATATATGTATATATATATATATATATATATATATATATATATATATATATATATAGATATTTATATATATATATATATATATATATATATATATATATATATGTGTGTGTGTGTGTGTGTGCAATATAGGCTACAATAGTCCTGGAAAGAGAAATTTCATGTTACCAAAAATCCACTGTATTATATGACACTCGAAATAGGTATAATTACATAGGGCGTCCGAGTTCCGGCGACCAGCTCTCAAGAAATCTCAATGCTGTCTGCTTGGGTTGGTTCACACAATGTACAGTTACAGCAGGGGGGGGGATATGGCGGTATGGCAAAAATGGTGCCGTCGCGTTCTTTATGTTTTAAAAATGTGATGGGGAAGCAGTTTCATATGAGAAAGTTATATATATATATAGTTAAAATGTATTATTTATTATTCTCCCTTAGAAATATAATAATATATCCAAAGATTTGGCGCTTGGTTTGCAATCCTTTAAAAACATAAACTACATCATGTTGGTAAAATATAGTTTAGAAATATATATATATATTATTATTATTATTATTATTATTAT
Source organism: Amaurobius ferox (assembly GCA_951213105.1). NCBI lineage: Eukaryota > Metazoa > Arthropoda > Arachnida > Araneae > Amaurobiidae > Amaurobius > Amaurobius ferox. The sequence continues at coordinate 57,432,866 of OX578139.1, read as the reverse complement.
TATTTTGTGTAGAAAAAATGTGCATTTTAAAATATCGCATTCTATGTCAATAGGATTCGGATTCCGCATCGCATCTTATAATCCCATGTATGGTTTACTCACATAAAAGGATTTTAGGAAAAAAAATATTCTTCCTCCCTTTCTAATCCCTATTTGTATTTGCATCAAATTTCGCTCTCAAGAAATGTAATGCTGCAAAAGTTGGTTTCCAGAAATCTTTAGAGATTTACTTTTCAACTCTAGCATAGAATATTTTAAAAAAAGTTAAATACATGAATAGGCTGTAAATATACATAAAGAATTTCTGCAGGGTTTACATGGCTGCGTGATTCTTTTCCCTCTTAGTTCTTACATTTCATACTGTTGCGCCCTAAAAACAAAACAAGTTGTAAAGTACATTGCAAGGCGTGTTCTTAACTTTAACATAAACATTTATTTAAATTTTTTAAACCATGGCCGAAACTATCGTAACTCATCGTTTTAACATTAAACATTAAACACATTGCGTTGTTTGCCGCTATTAAACCCACCATATTTTATCTTCAGTGCGAGTTTCTGTAATAGAATATTAATTAACACAATGCTACTCAATTAATTGCACCATTTGTAATTTTAAAATATAATCATTTATTAAGAACATTATCTTAATTATTACATTCTTTACAAAATTTAGTATATTTTATTTGCGGAGGAGCCAGCAAGAAGTGAGAGATTTGCTGTGTGAGACCAGGTAATTACTATGAACATACTCTAAGACCTACTACAATATTTAATAAGCACATACCGGACCACAACGCTTGCATCATTGTACATTGTACTGGTACAAACTCGATGTATGGTACTGCTACTCGTACTGGTTGTGCTCATTTTGTTGAAGTCTCCTTAGACTCTGACTGTCGTAGAATTGCATATTAGGACGCTTTTTGTGGACTATCTACAGACTACTCTGTGGCACACATTCTTATGGAATCATCACGGCAGTCTCTCTGCTCGTTGACGTCTTACGCTCAAGAATTATCTCTCATTCCTTTCTGTTCTCTCCAGAATCTCTCAGTATAATCTCCCACATACTAACTAACTTCATAAGTACTTTCATAACTACCCACTTTCTCGTAGCAGTTGTTTAATATCATCTCTTGGTTACCGCGACTCAATTCCTGGTCTCACATATAGTGCTAAACTCTAGCTCTGTAGGCAGTGGGAATAGAAACCCTGGCATATTGTTTGGGTATCCTGACCTAAACGGCAGGGCAAACATGTATCTTCAGGTCTGACTATTAAATTCTTTGTATGCGTCTTAGAAAATTTGCTGGACAATTGCCGGTTGGTCTACGATCTGTCGCTGCAATTCTGCCCCCCTTGGCCATAAAGTGTTATCTATCAAGCCTGCGAAATACGAGGGTGACTTCAAAAACCAAATTTGAATCCTAGAATATGAACTGCAAGCACGCTGAGTCAAGCCTGTTGTTGTTTTTGTTGAGACCCAGACCGTCCGACCTACCAGAAAGGTGTAAGGTAACCGTTTGGACGGCCAGGAAGTGACACCCAATTTAGACCGGAACCCAGTGGGGGAGGCATCCACAGGGACCGTACCCTCCTTCCCCTACCACCAACCTCTCGGAAGGACTTACGGACCCGCATGTTTAGCGTGATCGTACTCCAACACGGCGGCATAAGTGGCAGCGTGCAAATCCAGCGCGCAAACCACCGGGCTACCGCACCCGAAAGGTGGCAACAGCACGCGGTGTTCCCAGGTGGTCACCCACCCAAGTACTAACCGCGCCCGATGCTGCTTGACTTCGGTGATCTGACGCGAACCGGTGATTTCAGCACGGTAGGGCCGTTGGCCCTGGGTCAAGCCTGTGAAACGATAGGGCGAAACCAGATCTCCTTTAAGTGTGAATCTGACAAAATCATGCTCTTCGTGACGTTGTAAAGAACAAACCTCGCTGCCCCAACCGAGAATCGAACCACTGATCTTTGTACTGGCCACCCGACGCTTTAATCCTGAGCGATTGGTACGAAATTGAAAGCTCTTGCAATTGTTGTGGACTCTGTATTATCCACCCTCTAATGTCAGATGAGCGTGTAACTGATAATCGGACTACCACCACTTTCTGCTATATTTACCTCAGCTGCGTGATAGCCTGCAGATAGCGTGCTGCTGCATAGTCTTTGAGCTCCTAATTTGAAATCGATGCTCAATATATCAAAGTCTACTGAATCCGTGCTTGTCGTACTAGGGTAAATTTCAGACCTCCGAAATATTTGCACTAACCTTCACGGTTGATTTTTTCGGGCGCCAGTGTAAATAACCTTGCTGCCCCAACCGGGAATCGAACCACGAATTTTTGAACTGGCTAGTCGACGCTCAAACGTTGAGCTACTAGGACAGAATTGCAAGTTGATATGGAACGGGCTATCCCATTCCTCTTTTGAACTTCAGGTTTCTTGAGTTTTCTTGCAGTGACGAAGGCGATCAAACGTATCCTCGATTCAACTGTATACTTCATTATTATGCTCTCGGAGCTTATATGCCCTGCTCAAGCTTTTCCTTAAACTAAATTTAAAAACCACTATAAAAATGTAAAATGTGTTATAATTCAGTAAGTACATAAGATGACAATATATTTTAGGATGATAAAATGGTAAAAAAGGCATTTCCTATACTTCTCAAACAGCAGAAAAATAAATAGGGGGTATTATTTCAGCAATATATCATTTTTAAGCTAAAAGGCAAAAATTATGCTCTTTTAAACGAAAGCACAATGTGTCAAAATGAAACAGAGGAATTTTCCAGTTTTAGTGGTACATCGCTGGAGAGTTTACATCTTATTAATTAACATATGGTGCAAGCTTACGATGGAAATTACACCCAAGTTACAAGTACTAATAGTGATGAAAAGTAGGTCAGGAATCCTTAGTTAATGATCAAATCTATTTAATTGTCAATTTTTCAGGGATGCCTCTTTTACATTCCTTGCGATACATGGTAATGTATAAGGAAAGTATTGAAATCGTGTCAAAAGTTGCATCTCGCGTTTTCAACGGATCTACTCGTTGTGGTGAAGTAAATTTTACATAAATACAATACTAACACTTACCCATAGTGCTCCCGAGTTGACTCATTAATTGTAAGGTGGAATCTAAAAAAGATCAAGTGCGTTGCGTAAATACTAACAAAACTAGTCTATTTGTGGCCACTAACACTTTTATTAAAACACATAAATTATGAAACAGACTAATAATATAAAACATTATACACTTGAACATACCTGATCTGACTTCGAGGTATACTGGGTCATTATGATAATTGTTAATTTAATTATCATTTAGTTAACTTTTAAGTTGGTGTAGTAAGGGAAATTCCTCCCAAACTCAACTTATGTTGATATATTAATAGTTAGATTAAGATTTATATCTAGATTAGCATCATAATTGAAATATAATCGCAATACCTCCAACACAGATGAAATGGCTTTTTACAAAAATGTTTACGCGTTTAGGGATTCGGGATCGGAGGGGAACATCACACACTGGAAAGCTACGTCAGCAGATCTTTAAGGTCACATTAGGAGTTCGTTAGTGCTTGTCAACAAGGTTCACTCGGTGCTGCACCATCAAAACTCCAGTTGCGATTTGGGATTCACGATTCGGAGGGTGGTCTCGACGGTCGAAGCCGGATGGCTCAGTGCTGAATCGAGGTCCTTGGAACGGAAGTGAAAGCCGTTGCCAGTCATGGAAATGTCTCGGTAGAAGGTTATAATTGCATCGATCATTCGCAGTGCAAACCTTGATAAAGATGACGGTAAAATAACGATGACGTTTGATTCATTCGGATGAAAAGGCAATGTGCTGCATAAGAGCCTGGGATTGGTGCCGAGCAAACATTCTGTAAATGCCTAGTCGTCCGTGAGGTAATGAAGGCCCTGAAATTTCAAATGCTGTCGACCTTGAAGTCCACACAGTTGTCACGGTTTAGTTGTAGTTTACAGGGTCCAAAGGGTATCTCTTACTACTTAGTGCATTTCTAGATCTGTGTGGCCCTGCGTGGCGAAGTCCTCGCTGTTCCGATGAGTTGCATATATCAGTCTGGTTCTACGATAGCTCGATTTGGTTTAGAGTAGCCATAAAATTTTATTGCTTACTAGCCGCGGCTGGATACGAGCTACACTTTGTAGATGCTCTCGCATCAGTGTACTAAATGTGCCGGTTCCCTCCTATAGGTCATATGACTAACGCTACGTAGTAGTAGCGGGTACCGGTTACCTCCTGTAGGTCATATGACTAACGCTACGGAGTAGCAGCGGATACAGGTTCCCTCCTGTAAGTCATATGGCTAACGCTACGCAGTAGCAGCGGATACAGGTTCCCTCCTGTAAGTCATATGACTAACGCTACGGAGTAGCAGCGGTGTCGTAATGCATTTTTGGATCGAGCTTCGATCAAGACCCTATACACTTTGGAAACCTTCTCTGCAGAGATCACAAATGGAGTCTCATTTAATTTTCTTAAACTGGGTCCCTTCACATTTTGTTGAGGGAGGAACAAAATGGGGCTGAAAGTTTCCTTGGCCGCTCATTCATTATATCACTTATGCGTGAGGAATGGATGGTGCCCAATCCGGCTAAATTATTGGATTGCAGACTGAAGCTCATTTTATATGCGTTCCAATAAAATTCGATGACCTGGCGGTTTCTCAGCAGCCGGGAGGTCTCGTCCGAGCCCCAACGTGACTTAACGCTTGACAGAGACCATACATTTCAAGAGATTGGTCGTTTCAATTTTAGAGATTTACTACGACGTCTTTTATAGAAAATGTACAACTTCGGTCTTGTACCATTTAAACCTGGGCGCCAAACTGTCCCATCGTGTCTGTGTGAAGGCACCGTGCTAGCAATTAAATTACCGTATATATTACCTACATTGAGTAATTACTACTTCCCCCTTTCTTTCCTGGGACGAGCCGGTGAGCATGAACAGTATTTCCACTATGTGAAAATATATATTACGCTTCTTAACACTCGTTTCGAGTACCGGAGAACACGAAAATAGATATTTAGTGTTACGTCTGTATGTATGTCGGTTTGTCTGTGCAATGTATGTATCAATTTTAATTCAAAAACTAATTGACCAAATTTCATAAAATTTGGTAGGTAAGTCCCAACTAGTTAGTATATATGGAGGGAGTGTGGTCCTATCTTCCCCATGCTAGTAGCATGGTCAAACGCAGAGAAGGTGTAGTAAGGACGAGGAGGAGAAGGACTTTCATGATTTGGCGATTTATCGCCTAAACTGTGTAGTGTACCTTCTGTTTTTTTTAACTTCTTTTAAAGTCGAGGATGAATGGGAAGTTGTTACACGTGTTATACGCTATAAGATTTTAAAAACTATGTATGAAGAAAAATACGAAATAGGATTAGAATATTTTCATTACAAAAAAATTTTATTACTAAAGAAAACTTTTGTTAATGAAGCCATTTTTTCAAACAAAATTGAACTGCAAAACAATTGCAAATGAAATATGATATGAAATAGATTACAAGTATACAAATTGAAGAATATGTATAATATAAAACATTGAATATTAAACTTTATAATATTTCATATATAGGGAAATATATATATATATTCTCTATTTTATCTCTTACGAATTAAAAAATATTAAAATATGTGTAACAATTATTGCCTTTTCATCTCTTCCTCCTCACAACATCTTTATTTAATTCCCATTACCCCCCCCCCTTCCTTTTTTTGAGTTTTTCGTGTGATATTATTTCATTTTAATCATGTTGTAATTAGTTGATGAAGATGATATATGTAGTCCTATTTCAATATAAAATTATTTCAATATAAAATTATTACTTTTGAATCACCTAAGCCAGGTGCCCCAATAGCTTTATTTTCGCCAAATTTCTGTAATTATAATAAGTTGGACTTCAATTTATATTAGTCGCACTTGAAAGAATCTGAAACACGACTTTGGTACATAAAATATGATGTAAATAAAAATATTTATATTGGTAGAGCTGTTTTTAGATCAAAAAGCCTATTACTTAAATTATGATGAGGAGAATGTAAGATTCTTTTAGAGTTAAGACTTCTCATTTGATAGATTGCTAACGCGTGATCAAGAAGGCGGTGATTCAAATATTTCTTTGGGCAAGGCATATTTCTTTCTCAGGAACTAAACAAGAGTGTAATACCAAAATACTTCTTGAAAACACTGGGAGTTTGATTACCAAAATACTTCTTGAAAACACTAGGAGTTTGATGATATATCCTTTGATATTTAATTTGTGAACAATCGAGATGTTTATATGAAATTAATTCTAACCAACACCGGCATCTATAGAATTTATCCGGAGAGGGGGGGGGCAATCTCAAGGATAAGATTAATAACATCGACTTATTAAGTACAATTTACTCTGAACTAGAAATGAGATCATGCTCATATTTCAGATCATATATCTTTATTTAAAATGCACTGAAAAATTGTGATATAAAATCTAACTGACATTTTCAATGAATGTAAACTATTATATTTTATTTTGAAAGTAAAATTTTATCATACAACACGTCTTTACGCTCATTATCTAAACTCCCTATTTTCTTCCCTAGCCACCCAATCTTGCGAGTCGCCAAACGTCGCCAAGTTCTACCTCGAAGGGAAAACATACGAGGATACCGAAAATAACTCTATAACTATCACAAAAGTACTCCGAATGTTTTGTAAAAGTGTTAGAATGACATTAGAAGTCTTCTGCAATATCACAAACACCAAAAATAGAGCAAAACTTCTAATAATATAGCATTAAAAGCGATGAAATTAATAGCCAAATGAAATGCACTACGCTAAAATCTAGCAAAATTACTTCTTAACTATATTTGTAAGATATATAATGAAAAAAAAACCTTACCCATGGAAACAATAAAGTCCTCCTTTTACATGCTTTTCCTTGCAGCCTTAAGCACAACAGTACATAACCATTATTTTACTATTTATATTTCTCAAGCACGCTCTCGGTCAGAAATCGCCATTGAAATGTACAGGATCACAGTCGGAAGAAAACGGGTTCACAGGAAATTCGTCCTGACTACAACTCCCTTTATCTTTGACGGCGATTGCAACCCTTAAGCTCTCTCCATTATATACTACCTCGATGGTAAGTCCCTTGACGGCTATCCTGGTGCTGATTAGAATTTAGTACGATTCCTGGAAAAGGAAAAATATTTTTTAAAAAATAACACGCACAAATCGTATGTATCCATCTAAAGAAAAATCTAATTGATCAAATTTTACCAAAGTTTGGCAGGTAAGTCAATTGTGGGATACTCTTGTCCTTATCAGATTTTAGTACGATTCATGTAGAAAAAACATTTGTTTTACAAAATGACTAGCAAAACCTTCATGCATCCATCCTAGCTAAGAAACCAATTGATCAAATTTCACAAAATTTGGAAAATAATTCACCTTGTTGGTTATTGCGGTGCTGGTTACATCTTGGTACGATTCGAAAAAATCTGCCTTTTTTTTGCTAAATAAACCGCAAAAATTTCAAGATCCAAAATAAAATATTACAAATGCATCAATTAAATGCTGGTTTCATACTTAATGTTTGACGACGGAAAGCATAATAACAACCGCATTGCTCTAAGATGGACCATTTTTGACATTCTTAAATTTATTGATTTTGAGGAACTGAAGACAGGGGAGGGGTCACTATAGTAACCGTTCTCGAAATATTTCAATTGTCTGGAATTTTTAGGAGCTGAAAACTTCAATGTGCATTCAGTTGCCAAAAGAAACAAAGAAGCATTGAAAATTCAAGTATGATACAGTATCAGAAAAGTACCCGTGTTATTTTCTGCAATTAAACTTAATTTAATGCACCAAGAAATAAAAAATAATAAATTAATTTGAGTCTGAAGAGGAAGCCATTCGCGGCCTATATTAGAATTTTTATCCTTTTAGCACTTTTTGTAGCATCCACTGTTATGATGTATAAACATATTTGGCACTTAAGTGCAAGTATATTTCATGCCCCGGGGTAGCCCTAGGAATGAAAGGGGGCATGAGTAGTAATCACTCAAAATAAATAATGTGTATGGTATTTGTGTATAACGATACCGCCTCACAGACAGGATTGGACTGATGTGGCGCCATGGTATGAATCCACCTGACAGTGGTTGTAAATGTTCATAAAAGAGTTTGTAACAAATGTCATATTGTAAAACTACAAATCTCTAGAAATTTATAACCCCTGTAAGGTGTGATTCACATCGAGGCCCGGACCAGGATCTCCTTGGCTGTGGGAACCTCTTTGGTCGTCATTTTCTATTGGGACGCATTCAATGAGCGTCACTTCGCAAGCCAGTAAAATTAGTCGAAATTGGACGGTCCTTTTCTCGGACAGAAGTGAAACATCGAATGTGAAGAAGAGGTGACTTTCACCCCTTTTTTTCAGTTCCCCACGTTTCAAAATCTGCAGGGACTCAACTTTAAAATGTAAAATTAGACTCAATTCTGATATCGTGACAGTAGGTCTCCAAGTGTATCTGCACTTGTTTTCGAAGTCTGATCCGATATGCATTTTGATGCAGTTTTAAGCAAGGTGTTCGCTGCCCCTCTCTAGCGGCAGCCAAATGCATACAGCACAAAACCAACGCCTTTTTCACCCGTTGCGATCACGTACGCTCAGGTGGATCTCGTAGCCTAGCGCAACCCTTCGGCCAACCAAGTTCATGGCCGCTCTATGCCAAATTGAGCTAGGACACAGCCAGATTGAAAGTTGCATTCATCAGGCCGTGGCGGTCATAGGAACAGCGAAGACTTCGCCACTTTTGATACGCAGTAACACACAGCTCTGAAAATAGACGGCGTAGTGTGGCCTACCCTTTGGACCCTTATACTGCATTTAAGCCGTAACAACTGTGCAAACTGCAAGAATGGAACTCGATAGCAGTGTTGATCCAACCTCACGACCTAGTCGACATGAGTGGAACGTTAACGAGGTTCCAACCTTGGGCCTCTATGCAGCACACTTCACCCGTCAGCTGAATGCTACAACCGTCATCGGTACGGCATGTGTGAGGAATACCACCATAAAGTTCATGCGGAATGCGACCAATCGACTTCGGTCTGTACGTAGTTCCCGGTTCTCCAGGAATCGCTGAGCCAAATCGACAATTAGGAGGAGGAGAGTGTAGCAAACTGTGATCACCGATTCCGTGGTAATCCGCAATGGTATCCAGGGTTCAGCGACATCCCCCATACACCGTGCATTCTTACGAACGGTGTTTTAAGTGAATAACCGAGACCTCTTCATCAGGATCTGCGACGGATCAAATGTTGGGTTATAAGGCATCTCATCTTGGAGGAGGTATCGTAATATTTAAGTTCAATTGTATTGTCATGTGTTATTTGTGTGGATAATATAATATAAGTATTAGTGCTAATTTAAGCTGTGGAAGTTTTCCGCACTGCACTACTTGCATTTAAAATTAATAACAATATATTAATTAGCCCGTACACCCCTAGGTCCAACTTGATAGATTTGAGTCTAATGTAACTGTGTTTATTACATGATTATTGTCAATGTTGAATATTTTATGTGTTTATTAAATGTGTAGTGGCCACAAAATTGACTGGTTATTTTAGTGTGATGTACATTGATCCTTTCGGATCCTACTATACGTTTACAGGTTCAACTGGGGGACACTATGGGTAAGTAGTGGTAGTGTATTTATGTGAATTTCACCTCACCACAAACGATAGATACCGATAGAATCGAAAACAGAAATACAAGTATATACGCATACAAACCCTAAGATTTAATTAATTGACTTAGATCGTATCTTCCAACTAGGTTTCGTAAGTTGAAAATATCAAGCGTTAAGTTTAATCACACAATTGCGTCAAAAGAGTCGTAGATCAGTAAAAAAAAATTATAATTTGACTAATCATTATCTTAATTGCATTATTTTGTCGCGATCGTTTGTATTGAGACAATATGCTTAAATATAAGATTTAAAGTAAATTGTCATAAAATTCATAAAGTTACAATTTTGCATTTATAAGTCCAACATAATTTAACAGCTTCGGGAAACACGCCTC